>JAQGBW010004508.1:0-13646 GCA_034698625.1 Julus scanicus
AGCCTATTTGAGGTCCATTCCTTCACTTCTCAAGTAAAGGAGTACGAACCATAGAGACTCACCAAAGGTAGTCACCTGACTTTTTATACTAACTAGAGGGCGGGAATAACGCTGAAACTACTTTTAGCTCAGGTCGAGCACGGGAAGACACATTTTATAAAAGCGTACCACAAAAATGCCATCAATGTTAATAAATGTTCAGCAAACTGGTTTTTCCAATTCGAGTGCGGGAAGTGGCATGCAAGACACATTGAAAACATAAACAATTTGTTTAAATAAATTTGTTTATTGTAAATCAGAAATATGAAAAACATCAGCATTGTCATCTTCGACTTTGCTCTACTCCAAATCTGGTTCCGCATCATCTTCGTTATCTTTATCACAATCAACAGTACTTGACACTTCTTGGTGCTGGTTAACGGCCGTTTGTGGATCCAATTTAATTTAAAATATTTGTGTCTTTTTTACCTTCTGTGTCTTGTTAAATACGTTACCGTCGTATAGTTTGGCAACATCACCCATTAACTGTTGAAGTTTGTCGCGATGATGGTCTTTGTGTTGTTGAATGAAATTAGTGTAATACACAAATTCATCTAAATATAAACAAGCGAAGGTTGATATATATATATATATATATATTTCCTTCTTCATCCATTGTTCGCTACACATTTCACTCTTTTTCTTAATTCCACCCATTGCCATTCAATATGATTGGTAGTTACATTAACTGTTTTAGAAGTTTCTCCATCGAAAGCTAATGCATTTTTAGCATAAATACCAGTTGAGTGATTAATTGTCATATGCTTGCTACAGAGACCTTTTCCTGTATCTTACTATAGCCTTTCCACAAATCTGTCATTATACTGGGACCTGGATTAACATGTTTTCCAATTATGTTTTCAAGAGTTGCTGCATTATGCTTTTTCACAAATACAAAAAATCATTGCTTTTGTATATGACAACTTCTATAAACTACTACCAGGACATTTTCTGGTATAGTGATGGTCGACCTTTGTTGATTTTGTTTGTGCACAATTGACATTCGTCTATTTTAACAATATCAATTTTGTTAGTCTGTTCATCTCTACCGCCTCTACCGCCTAGTGGTTTGTTTTGAGAACTGTTTATAACAAATGATGCATCTTCTCTCAACCATTATGGGTAATGTGTTAATGTTTTTGGATTAATGTCTGTCATTTTCTGTATTTCATGTCTGCAAAAATTCAGCAGCTAACTTAACATTACATACAAGATTTCCCTAAACTTTAAATGTGTGCCTTCGAAAAATGTATTTTAAAGAGAGTTTATCGCATTCATTTTACATTTTCTTTGTCAAGGCATCCTACTCTTTTTTACAATTGTCAGCCTTTTTTCTTTGAATGAATGCTTTTCTCCCACTACATTTTATTATGTATCCTAACTTATAACTCACCTTTTTTCTTACTTTATTTCATTGCCACACACACACACACAATTTACCTGCATAAGCAGTTACATCGGCAATTAATTTATATTCAATGAATAATTGAATGCAGTCAACTTCTCTAGATTTTTAACTCATATTGTACAGTGTAAGTCCTCCTAACTCTGGCCATCACAAAATTGAAAGTGCTACTGTCTATAATCATATATGGAAACAACAATTAGAAGATAAAGTGAATTTTTTTCCGGTTAGAACACCATGATTTATGACAATAAAGCCAAGATTATCTATAATCGTACATCAACAACACCTTACCATGAGTTTTCGGCAATGTCCGACGACGTTTTCGCTATACTACACTTTGTAAAATTAATGTAAATTTATGATGTTGTCAACCTACCAAAACAGTGCCGTTAATAATGTTAATAAATGTTAATAACATTCAAGGCATTCTTGTGGTACACCTCCATTAAATGCTGGAATAGTAATGGTAAAAATTTGTTTAAAATGTACACCTTCTCAAAATGCGGAAAAAGTAATCATAAAGATTTTTTCACTCTAATTTCTCGTGCTCGGATCGGGCTGAAAGTAGTTTAGCCTTTTAATCGCCCTCCACTTAGTATACAAAGACAATAAAATAAAGCGCCCACTTTTGCTACCCCACTACCCCTAAACCTCTGAATTGTGGAAAGTTTTGCCATACATGTTTTATTTGCTATGTTTTCCAGCGAGAGATTTTCAAAAACCTTTAGAATTTGGAGTAAAAAGGAAAACATTTTACTAGCAAAATGAAACCCGATCACTTATACAGAAATTATTTGAATACTTTAAAACGGTATTGACTACCCAACATAAGGTTATTGAATATCTGGCAGTTTGGCGTCTTAGCATGAAAACAAACCATGAATATCGTGTTGGCGATTCAATGTTATCGCAGCTAACCGTACCGTGTAAGGGTCGCTCTGCTGGTGCGAAGGTTGTGACCTTTAGGAGTCTGAAAAATGGTGTTAAAAAGTGCATCAAAGGGTTGCATTGGATAAACATTTTTCTCCTCCTCCAAAAGGCCATGACTGCGAACCTGCTGAGCAACCCTTACATGTGTGGATTAGTTGGATAACATTGAGTAGCTACATGACATGTTTGGTATATTTTCGCATTAAGCAGTGTATGCTCATGTACATCATGATGTTTGCAGATGTTTAAGACAAACACAGCTGGAGATGCAACAAATAATAATGTGTAATGCACTAGCATTGTTCGATTACAGGATGTTAGCATTCGCAGCTGTGTATAGTGTGTAACATTCGTTAACTTTAAACCACTTAAGATTTTGTAGTTTAAATTAATGGACCTTTAACTATAACTGGTTGCTTAGTCAAGAACAATTCTGTGACTAATTACCTGGCTCAGCTATAAGTATATTGTTTTTTTGGAAACAAAATTTCAGAAACTTATGAAAAAGCTCTTCAGATCTTAAGAAGATCAGAATGGACATCTGATATGATAAGCAGGCACAATGCAGATGATGAAATGGCCCGCAAACGAAAAAACAAACCCTAATACAATTTCGGTCTAGTTCATTTGAGCGGTCATCCAGTGACAGTGAGAATAGGATTAGTAGCGATGCTTATGAATGCCTCAAAGTATCCCAAAATGTTAGGCCAAAGATAGTGGCACCAAAAACCTTATTCTAAGACAGTAAAAACCATCATAGCTTATTAAAGTCAAGTTTGACATATCTGCAATTCAGGAATGTAACTAATTTAAAGTCATCTTCTTTATGCCTGGGATCCCAGTCTTCCAATTATTTCAATGAGTCACATATCCCGATATATGGAGGTACCAAGATATAAACATCCTCTCGCCATTCGAATTCAGGGAAAGTAGCAATTCCTTGCGGTGACGAAACAGATTCCGTCTCGAGAAAACCCAGTGGGCCGAGATTCAGAGCTTAGCACAAACAACCTTGTAGTAGCCTTGGAAGAGGGACCAGCATCACCAGCAACATCAGCGGCAGCAGTAGCACAGCCGGCGAATACACGAGAAAGGGTGATTTCGTCACAAAGACAAAACTCTTAGGTTGGCCTAATTCCACATTTATTCTAATTTTAGTTAAAGATTATTGCCTAGATTCTTTACAAGTTATGACGTGAACGAGGATGAAATTACAAAGTCGAATTTCACAATCTTTTGCTACATTTGAATTTCAGCATTCGAAAGCAGTGTATTCAAGCAATATCAAGAGCTCCGTAGCATTTTGATGGAGAACAACAACTATCTCCAAAAAACCATAGTTGGAGCATGGCGTTCTTCCAAAATGACTGATGACAAGCCAGAGCTGCCATTGAAATTCCTATGCTGATGTAGATGACATGGAAAAATGGATTTCCGAAAGCAATGTATGTGAAGAAAAGTAGTTTACTTTACTTTACCGTGTGTTTAATGTATCTAAACCTGGCTGTTAATTTTTGATAGAACATCTTTTGTCGATTGGTGGTAAGGATGTCAAGGATAAAACCAGAAAGGCGATATCATGGTTGTAAGGTAGTCACTGCAACAGAGATTAACTGGGATGGAAGACAATGAAAATGAAGTTTCAAACGTCTGAAATTGTGTGATGTTGTAAACAGTAAGAAACCTTAAAATTAAGTTTCAACTTGGTTTATGATCATGCAGATGTAAATGTGGTAATTTACTTGGTTTTTCTCTTAACCATGCTTATTTCGTGTTTGCTTCAGGAGCAATGTTAAAGTCTGACAAAAATGACACGACGTGCACCATAACGACTGTTAAGAATACAGTAAAACTGTGGTTAATGGCAAACAAGGCCAGGCAAGCATGCCACAATCGTCCAGCTGTGGAAGTGTCGCCGAAAATGAGGGTTTATGAATAGCATGAGAAGGGGGCCGTAGGTTTTAAAGTCACACTGTTGGCATCAAGATTGCGACCGTACACCTGCCGAGCAATATGCACAAAGTATGGAAACCCAGACATTACGGACGATTAGTCAATGGACAGTTGATCAAGGACTATTGGTCAAGTGGACTGTTGGTCAAAGGTACTTTCGTCAAGGGACAGTTGATCAAAGGTAATTTCGTCAAGGGACAGTTGATTAGGTTAGGTTAGGCTAGGTTAGGTTTGGTAAGGTTAGGTTAGGTTAGGTTAGGCTAGGCTAGGTTAGGTTAGGTTAGGTTTGGATAAACAATTTTGATACAAAAATGGAATTTAATTTGTTTTGTTGACCAACTGTCCCTTGACGAAATTACCCTTGACCAACAGTCCACTTGACCAATCATCCTTGATCAACCGTCCATTGACTAATCGCCCGTTGACCAAATGTCCTAGAACCAAAGTATGTACCTAGCATTGATGTTAAAAAACCAAAAACGTGATTAACCTACATGATACTTTTTGTTGGATTTCCAGGTTAACTTTGTACGTAAACGGAGCTTTTCTCATTTTGATCAATAACTACTTTGGCAAATCAAGTCACTAATACCAGAAATTGTTAATCGTCCTAAACATTGTGTCTGCAGTAAGAAAAATGACAAAATGGTACATGATGGTTTCCATTCTATGTGACATTTCCTGAACACACCTTCATGAAAAAATACATAAGTTAATAAAATATTCATGCTTTCATCTTCTTTTTTCTGTTAAAAGAATCTTACAAGTAAATCAAGGATGTATACTAACGGTTGGATGAAATTGGAGTGGAAGCAGCTTAAAAAGCTACATACGTATTTTATGTTAGTGTTTTCAATAGAGGAATGCAAAGCTAAAAGTGCAAGGATTTTTCAGGTTATTGAGCATCTCAACATACCTCAATTACCTTTATCACATTCAAAATTTGATAAGAATTTCCGCAAGTCAGCTAATTAATAACTATGATCATTAAACTTTCCTTTTCAGTTGTGTGGAGAATGCGAATTGCTTAAGCCCGGGCACTGCACGTTAGACCTGATTTGGGATATTGTTGGACAAACCTACGGACCACTTAGATTTGGAAGACGAAATTATCATGCTAGTGATTTGAAGGCTTGCCTTGAAATTGCTACAGCATGATGTTGAAAACCCAACAAGCGATTATGTAGGAGACTATGCACTGTAAATAAATTAACTATACAACTAAACTTATATTTGAAATATAGATACGCTCATTGCCCACTCTTGATTTTTTTACAGCACTACATTCCAAGATCTGGCCATAGAAGTGCCAAGTTGGCGAGACAAGCTCAAAGCAAGGAAAAAACGTTAGCAATAATGGTTGCTGGTGGACTACCAGAAAGAGTGACATCTCAAAAGTGGAAGCTCATTACAGTACATTGCTAATTTTCTTTTTTGGTTTTTAACCTGTAGGCACTCTAATATCATTTTCCATCATGTGGGACAATTCCTCCACCTGTGATCATGGTTTGCAATGTTAGGTTTTGATATGCAGGCACCACTAAAAGTCACACTTTTTTAGGTAAAAAATATGTATAGCCATGACTAAGGATGCAACTTATACATTTTTTTTTAAACAAAACATTTCGTTAGCTGGATGCTTTTACCCACATGTTAACGTTTATGAGAAATGTTTTTTTCACTAATAGCCTTTGATAAAAAATACCTTTTTTAATGTTCTTTTTACTAATAGCCTATGATGAAAATTACATTTTTTGCTGTTCTTTTCACCGATGTGTGCTAGTTGGGCTGTTTGGCAAAAAAGCTATAAAATCAAAGTAAATTTGAAGTATGTTTATTATTCTAATTCAACTTATTTGATACTTTTAAATGTTTGCTCCATATATACATATCTGAAACCTTAAAAATGTAGCCACGAAACGCTTCTTTGACAAGGTTTAAAAATTGTATTCTTATAATAGACCTAAAGAGTACCTTAATATCCACTGGATACTAAAAATGATTTGAGCATACTTTGTGTGAAACAGAAGCTTACTTTTGGTCCTTTTTCATGTGATTAGACAATAGATTAGTTATCTTGGTAAAGTCCAGACTTAGTAGAAATTCATTTTAACAGTGATGTATAAGTTGCTAATAATGTTGGAGCATTCTACTAAATTTATTATTTATAAACCCCATTTTATATAGCATTTATTTGCAGACTATAGAGTACTGAGTAAATTTAAAGTTTGTGACCATTAAACTGCCTTCTTTCATTAAGAGTAATATTTGCAGACAAATTTAATACTTTCTAGTTTCCATTAGACAGTCGTGCAGTAACCTTATTGAGGAAGGAGTCAAGAAAAGGCTTTTCCTCTTGCCTGAGGCAAAGTTTATCATGAGATTAATTTCTTTTTAAATTGTAACAATTCTTGAGAGGTTCATGCAAGCACGATACTCTCCTGGTGGCAAAAGATAGAAATCATTCATTTTTACTGCCACACCCCATTTAGGCTGCCAATACCCCCTTAATCCACAGTTGCATCATCATTTATATGTTTTTCTATGTGTTGGTCCCTGTATGCACCACAACCACGAGTTTTAGACTGATAGTTTTAGCACAACCTCATGTGGTTAAATGCTTAACTCGAGTTACAGGATTGCATTATATGTAGTTGCTTTACCAGGTTTGCTGCCCTGACTGATGTACCAGAGCGCAAACTTTGCGCTCTGGTACATGTTTGCAGTAATATCAATCATCAAATTGTTTTTGCTAAATAGCGATAAATAAGTTTGATGTATGCAAAGAGCTTAAGACAATCCAAGTGATATCGAGGTCAAACCTTCATCAATAGAGGATAGTCCGTGGCAAATGAAGTACTTTATAGAACTTTAAATCATATGCATGACGAGAACCCTAAGTTTAGGGTTATTGCTGTACCACAGCAAAGATTCATACAATTTAACCATGATGTGCCTTAAGCAGGACATTTTTTACACCAACAATGAAATCACATTATCCAAGCCATTGAAGCTTAAGACGATCCAAGTGATATTGCCTGGACTCAGGCAAAAAACGGACTGTCTATTTTTAACTACAAAAGAATTTTAGTCGCGTGAAAAGTAGTAGATTGGTTTTACATCTACTACTAGCAGGAACCCCAAGGACAGTGTGTCAGGACAAACCCCACAATGACTTCAACAAAGGAGGACGACAAGGAACTATCGTTCCGAACCATCGTCTCGAACCTTAGTCGATACACACTAAAGCGTAAGATAACAAGTGACGATAACAAGGAACGTTGTTCAGAACCTTCACCACGAACCTTCTTTCCCACATAGAAAGAGGCGCTAGAAACTACCATTACGAAACCTCATCCAATAGGAATCTCCATAATCAAGAACTATTGTTCCTAACTGTCGTTTCCATCTGACGTTTTCAAGTGTCGTTTGCATAGGCCATGCCCCTATCTAATGTTACGAAGAACCGAAGAACAAAATCAGCTAAATGGAAGGTCTAGAAAGATCCGAAAGGATTGGAGGAAAACATGAAGGTACCAGCTCATAAATGGGGAACCAACCTGAAGAACATTTACATCCTACCGAAGAAGAAGCTGAAACGTTTACTTCAATATTGGAGGAAAACTAATCGGAGCCATTAGAAGAACAAACAGTATTTCATAAATGGCACCCAACTAATCAAGAACCTAGTTCACACCCTCAGCCATTAGGCACACAAACAGTGTCCCAATCATGGCACCAAACTACTTCTGAAACAGAAATACCAGCAGTGACACAACAAAGGTCACATGACTAGCAAAATTCGACATCGGTCGATACTGCACAAAACCCACAAGCGACACTTTCGTGGCGCTCTCCTAGTATATAACAGGGACCAGTGAGATCACGGAATGATTCAAATACTAGGTACCTAAAGACTACGGTCAAATCTATAAATAAGCCAACTGCAACGCAGCGATAGCAAACAGCTAGATAAAGGAAAATGGGACCGGTAATGAAGCTAACTGGGTCAAACACACGGTATCTAAACATTATGGAGGAATCCAAAATAACACATAAAGCGTCCAATCTTTGGCAATCCATGAACACAGAAGAAGAAATGCCAAACCTTAATGCTCGTTACGAGCAGCCACAGACTGACAATGTCTGAAACGTGGCAATCTACCATTCAGGGTAGGCCTTATAACTCAGAAGGACCTGGTACAAGGAGACCTACACCTGCACGTGAAGCACCACAGCCTGTAGAAACGAGGCTAGACAATGAGGGGAGGATGACATTCGTGTCTACTGTCGGTTCACACCTAACAGATTCGTCATGTCAAACTACTCACCAACCCACATTGGCCTCTCACTTCTGTCAGACTGGGGAAGTCACAAATATTGTCCATTAGTATGCTGGTTGACAACAAATAGATAGTCAAATGACTAGGCCAAACAAGGAACAAATCCAAAGCTTACAGACAACATCTGAAGAACAAGAAATTATGGGCCCAAGGGAAGTAGCAGCATTTGCTGACACAAACTGCACCAGTCCTGGCACAGCCTGACTTTAAAAAAGTTTCATCTTTACACAGACGCTAGCCTAGACGCAATGGGCACGGTGTTAGGACAAGGAGATGGGGATGAATTCAGGGTTATTGAATATGCTTCAACATCCTTCTCCTAAGCTCAGTCCAATTACTCAACTACTGAGCGGGAGGCATTAGCAGTCCTACAGGCTGTCCAATGTTTCCGAGGCTATATTGATGGATTAACGTTTGTTGTCTATTCAGATCATGCCCCTTTATGCTCAATATTGGCAACAAAAGAACCCAGAGGACGCATCGCAAGATGGGTGATGGAGATGCAACAATATATATTCGACATCAAATACGTCCCTGGGAAACTAAATGTACTGGCCGACATGCTGTCGAGAAGTTCGGAGAAAATCGAACCAGGTAGTGCTCATCCATCTATTAACAGACAACTGCAATTGTCTGATTTAGAATATGCAAAAATAATACAAGCACTGGAAGAAATTGGTCACTCAACTAGCATGGAAGCAAAAACGTTCATAGATAGAGGATACCAGATTAGCTCTAGCGTACTTTATCGACAACTGTCGAAAGTGGATGACAAAGAACCTAGAATCCTCGTCCCCGAAAATTTAGAAAAAGAGTAATCCAGTGGAACCATGACCTCCCAGAGGCTGGCCACCCTAGCATTCAAGGCACAGTGGCAAGAATTACCTACAAATATTATTGGCATGAAATGAGGCAAAACGTCAAAGAGCCCATTGCTCAATGCTCAGAGTGTTTAAAATACAAACCTCTAAATTATTATTACACAACGCCTATATCATCACCACCAATCCCTCCAAGATTCGAAGCAGTTGCTATCGATCATGTCGAGCCAATGCCTGAAACAGCGCAAGGAAATAAGTTCATTTTTTTAGTGAGCGATATTACAACTGGTTATGAGGAACTCTTTCCCATATCCAAATCTCGGGTTGACACTGTCGCTTGCGCCTTCATTGAGGAAATCAGCATTAGATATGGAACCCCTCGAACGGTACATTGCGACAATGGTCCACAATTCGTATCCCACATTTTGGAAAATACAGCAAGGGCACTAGGGAAGTGGAAATTTTTTTCCAAATATCACTTACACAAGCCAACCCCATCGAAAGACGACATAGGGAGTTGAAGACAAAACTGTCCATTGCTGTTAATTCAAAACACTAATTCATGAACACTAGCGTAAACGCAAACCCAGGGTTTTTGCCTTTTTTTCTCACATTTGGAAAAGCTTCTTGTTCCCCCGTGATAACATATTAGCATTCAGTGACTACTGCGCTGATAAAAGCTTTGTGAGACACTCATTTGGAGAGTTTTTCGAAGAATTATCTGGTACTTTGCAAGATTCAAAGGACCGACTGGAACAAGCACAGGATAAAAGAAGAAGAAAACACAATCTAAAAGCGTCCATGCCATCATTACAAATCATTACAATCATTACAATCATCATTATAAATCAAAGAGTTGGTGCTTTCGAAATAACAGAAATTCTATGTTTAACGTCTTTTGAAGTCATGGACACAGTCCAAGGGACATACAAAGGCGTGCATAACGCCAAAGATCTAAGACACTTAGATATGCCAAAGGATGACATGCATAAACCAGTCCCAAAAATCACGAAAACACGTCCTGGACGCAAGCAAAATGTTGTCATTGACAAACCTAAGGCAAATGCGAAAATTGATAAATTTTATCAAAAAACCTAAAACCAAAATTGCAATTGGCTCCAGAAGTTCTACAAAGTAATGAAAGACGGCTTAATTCAATTGCCTTTAACTCCAAGAATACTACGGCCCAAGAAGCCGAAGAAACGCAGACGATGCAGTCTGCAATGGAAAAACAAACTAGCGAAGAAAATGAAAATAAAGACCTCAGAAAAAATCTTATTACTAAAAGTTGCCGTACCAGTCGGTTACCGTCACGCTTCCAAGCTGTGGTAATGCACGATCTGATTGGTTGCCATGACAAAATGTCTGGCTGAATTCGGACAACCTGTTGTCTTCAAAATCTGGGAGTATGTTCGGGAATATGGAATGCAACAAATGTATCACGAAACTGATGATCACGTATTAAATTATGTATGCACGTTCGCAACAATTTCGCCTTTTGAAGAACTTAAACTTCTAAATTACCATTATCCGAACCGCCAAAATGCCCTACTAAAGTCGCAACTTTAAGTCGCAACTGCGGCTAAAATTCTGTACAACAAAGGTTGGGACAGAATTATGGCACACATCTATGATAAAATATTGTCACCAGATTTCTATAACAATAAGTTAATAGAATCTGAAAACGACCTCCACGTAGAATATTTAGGCTATGCAACACTTCCGAGTCACCCTGTTAAGATTAACAGTTTCATGTGGGCGGAGACAACCGTCTTCACACTTATGTGGGAACAAAACTTTCGCACGTGCAGCGCGATTGAAGTAATTCGATACCTTGTAACCCAGGGCATATCAATTTCCTTAAGTCGTCACGTGACGACACCTCAGCACCCCAATGTGTATATAAGGCGTGTTGGGACCTGTAAACTGTCTCTTTCGAAAGAAGTTTGTCTCGAAGTGAGTCGTGAATTCAAGAAGAAGAACGTTTACGAAATGGCCGAAAATAACAAACCAATTCCTGGGACCTCAAGAAGAAATAATTCCATTAAAGAAATTAAAAATATCCAAACTGGTCATCCTTCTTTGGAAGTTAAACAACACGTGACTTCTATCCATCCTGAAGTTCATGAATATCAACAACGTTTCGACGAATTCCAACGTCGAGCGAGCACGTGTCAAGGTCTGCAACAAGACCGAAGTACGTTAACTGACAGGGCACAACAAACCATAATCGAAAATCAATGAATTAATCCTTGTTGGACTACTCCAGTTTATCCAGACGTTGAACAGCCGTGCAATCCTGAACTGCTAATCCAGCCTGAAAAGGCGATCTGTCTGGGTCCTCAACTAAGAAGTATCATTGCCCACGCCAAACACACTTGGAATGAAGCAAACCAAGCACTTGATAAGTGCACAACTATGAACCCCACCATGATAAGAACACTTATGGGAAGTCACTTAGTCGAAGCTATAAGATTATCCACAGAAAGCAGCTGCTGGTAAAGCGTCCTTAATTCTTGGTGTACTAAGCGTACTTCATTAAGATCTTTTCCGATCTATCCGCTCTAGCATCAGCCATTACCCCAATCGAGGCAATTACAACAAGAAGAATTCCATCAAACTCTTCAGACAAACTTACCATATTTCGAGTTTCACCATGAAAATGATGTAACAACCGTTACAAATTTGGAGCAAAGCATACACAATTTCCTACAAGAAGTTCAGAGTGCAAGTACTGGACTTAGAGACGCAACCGAAGAATCGGTCCGGCGAAGCATGTCCACACTCATTCTCACACCAGAGATGAGTACCCTTTCAAAAATATTGATGTATCCTTAAAGTTTCAAATAGGTTTCAAAGTAGGTATTTTTGGGGTTTCATTAAGGTATCTTCGCAGGTATCTTTAAGGTCTGATCAGGTACAAATGATACCTCCCTGTAGGTTTCATCATTGCACCTATGTAAGTTTCATTTTGGTATCCATTAGGTATAGAGTGGTGACCTTATAATGTTTTATTTTGATATATTTATTAGGTATAGAGAGAAAACTTATCTACATTTTATTTTGGTAACCTTTATGTATTAAATTGGATTACACTTTTGCTATGGAAGGTCTAAAAGTAGACCAATGCACATTAGCGTGCCACTCTGCATATTGCTTTACTTCATGGTAAAGGTTACAGTTGTAGTTGTATACCATTCTACTGACCTGTTCTTTAGTTTGGGAATGTGTAAAATTACATCATTTTACTTTTTTTGGGGGGGGGGAGATATGGGAAATTGCAAAAAGAAGTAACCCTCCCCCTCACCATGGAGGTTGGGAGTCAGCATGTAGTTAGATTATTTAAGTCCTAAATTAGACACAACATTAGGGCCTAAATTAAGCCTAATAAACTATGACCTAATTTAAGCCTATGTTTGGTTTAGGTTACATTTAATTGGGTATTCAGACCATCCTCCCTAAATTATGTAGTTCTAAAGTTCCATTTAGAGTTGCCATAGCATCAAGCTATAGCAACAGGCATTAATTATTAAGGTCCTATTCCCAGTCAGAAATGAATGGTCGAAACAACGTTGAAACGACGTCGTTCGACACGTCAGTATCAACGTCGATATCCTCGTCGAATCGACCAAACTTTGTTTCCTTTTTCTCGTCAATGTGTTACATGGTCGATGTTCGATGTTGAATCGACGTCGAATCAACGTCGATTCGGCATCAAAACGAGGTCGTTTCGACGTCGATATTTTAAAGGGTCGATGTTCGATGTTGAATCGACGTCGAATCAACGTCAAAACGAGGTCGAATCAACGTCGAAACGACCTCGTTTCGACGTCGTATTCATCCATTCCAATTTATTAACCCAACTCCACCAAATTTTTTTATTAACGTAACACTTCTAAATTTTTGTACCTACTAATTACGTCCTTTTGACCAAAAAATGACGTATTTTGTACCTACTAATGATTTTATATTTAGGCCTAGGTTATTAGGGCCTAATTTCAGACTTTTTAGGCTTATGATATTAGGGCCTGATTAAGACAAGTATGGCTTTGGAAGGATGGTATCCAGGCCAACGTCCCAAAATCATGAATTTCTAAAGTTTTATTTTGTGTTGCCATAGCATCAAGCCATAGCAACATGATTTTATACTTG
>JAQGBW010004509.1:0-13643 GCA_034698625.1 Julus scanicus
TAAGTGTGCTAGTGTCAAGGGGCCTTTAGAACGTAAACGTGTGTAGGGTGTTGCCGTGAGCTTCGCCACGTATGCACTCCACGCATGCACGCAACGCAACGTAAGTGTGCTAGTGTGAAGGGGCCTTTATATGTACATGTACGTCTTGGTGGAGACCCGGCTTAATATTGACCTGGCGATGTACCGGCCTACACATTTCAACCGATTTAATGTAAATTCGTTGTTTTGTAATCGGTGAAAATTAATTGCATGCCATTGTGAATGCGATGGCTTAATTCCTACTGTAGAGCAAATTCGAATATGCAAATTTCGATTAGCATCCGCCAATAAAAAAGCCACACTTTTATAAAAACAAAAATATTATTATTAATTTACTCCTGAGCATTTCCAAATTTAAGGATTTATCTTTATTATCCTTATATCTCTTTTCCAAAGTAATTATGGAAGTCAAAGACATTTATTATAACAAATTGGAATACATAGAAACAGTAAGTACTGAATTTCTACTGGTATTGCTGTGCGTAAACTTTCAATTTCATTCCTTTACTTTGCAATTTACTAGGTTTCTGGTAATAAAGTTAGTCGTCAATCTGTGCTTTGCGGAAGTCAAAACATTGTTTTAGCCGGAAATGTGAGTAATAAGTGCTAAACTGTGGAAATATTGGCAATAAATATTATTAGTATACTAACGAGTCAACCATTTTTTCAAAAATGTAGGCAATTGTCCAAGCCGAATGCATCATTCGAGGAGATTTGGCAAATGTAAAAGTGGGCAGGTATTCTGTGATCAGCAAACGATCCGTCCTCAGGCCAGCTTTCAAGAGATTTAATAAAGGGTATATACAGATTATACGGATAAATCTACATTTTATTTTAATTAAGACGCTTGAAAATTATTATCCTTAGTGTCGCATTTTTGCCTCTTTTCATTGGTGAAAATGTATTCGTCGAAGAAGATACCATTATAAATGCTGCCTGCATTGGATCATACGTTTACATTGGAAAAAACTGCATCATAGTAAGTCATATTTAAAGCATTATAATTAATTAATCAAACACCAACTTATTGTATAGAAAAATCTTGTTTCAGGGTCGTCGAAGTATTCTAAAAGATTGCTGCATGATAGCTGACAACACTGTGCTTCCACCAGAATCAGTAATTCCTTCCTATACTGTATATTCAGGATCACCAGGTATAGGAAAATCAAAATGGATGTATTACCAACGATTACTTGTTTTTCTCCTGTTCAGCACCTCCTGGCGGCGTATGATCCCTAAGCAAAGCGTGTTCAAAATGGCTGCTTCTGGAGCAGCCATTTTAGAACGTGCTAAAGGCCTCCACCAGGGGACGCTGAACCGGAATGATGATAATTTTGAAATGCTCTTTCAGGACAGTGTTCTGGCGAACTTCCCTCGTGCACTAAAGACATGATGATTGATTTCAACAAATCTCACTACCACCACTTTTTGCCTGTGACGGCTGAATTAAATGCATATTTGTCTTGTAATTAAACACTTAAGGGTTAAATGTTCTTTCATGCAATAAAATAATGTTTGGCTGTAATTCACATGTGAGAAAAAAAAGGATATGTCCAGCTGTAGTACATAGAGACCATGTACGTACATTGTTTTTGTCTGCACAGCTGTTTGTCTGCACATTTGATTATAAATGTGGATTAACGACGAAATTAATGCAGCGAGTATATATAAGTATATGACATATTTGCTGACAACGCTGCATGCATAGTATACGTTTCATTTGAATTGCAAAAGATGGTTCTTGGCCATTTTTAATTAGTTTAATTGGCAACGTTATAAGCATCGTTAAAGATACATAAAGCAGTGATATCACTATACCGCTGCAAGTCTGCAACATCCCTCAACATTGCTGTTATCCAAACATTACAAATTCTTTAAAATGTGGATACTTTGAGCCAGTTTTTGGGTTTTTTTTTTTTTAATTTTGAAAAAGCGTCCAATAATCATTCAATAAATCATTCATAAAAATAAATAGCATTCAATAAAACGGATATTTCCATCCATTTCTGACCAAAAGTTAAGCCATATTTTGGGTAACTTTGGGCCAGTGCATTTTTAAAAGCATATCCCAAGTGAAAACAATGAATGTTGCCAGCTAAACAACGTTTGCGAGTTAAATAAAAAATAAAATGATCAAAATTGCAAAAACTCAAGTTTTGATAACACCCAAATTACCCCTATGTCTGTTTTTTGCCTAACTTTGCCCAAGGTTTTACTTATAAATGTTTGATATTTATATGAATAATAGTGACGTTATATGTATAGAATTAAACCATTATATTGACCTGTTTTATTCACAGCGGTATTAATTGTTCCTTCCGAGATGATAGTTTGACGACATTAGCGAAAATACAAAACAGATATGTCACAATAAAAATGGCCGTAATTTAGAATACGCTGAATTTATGCCATAACATGACGGAAGAGTGTTGCAACTGCATGGCTGAAAAAGCCCCACTGAAACCCGCTTGACAAGATTACAGGGCAAAACGATGACCCACTCAAGTCACAAAATATCCACATTTTACGATATAGAACAAATTTGTTTTCGGATACTTTCATCTATAGAATGGTGTCATTCCGTTCTTTTTTTTAATCTCCCTGATCTTTTGACATCAGTTATACCAGTTTTCAAAATTGTATATGCATGGAGCTTTAGTTTCAGTACGTACTGTACAATCACTAAATGGTATCTTTTGTAATAGGTTTATATTGTTGGACCCAATTCAGATTTACATAGTGCATGGTCATGATAACATTAACACCTTATTATTAAATACTGGATAACATATACATGTATATGGCTTCTGATTGATACTTCCAGAATAATGTAGAGAATGTATCTCAATACATAGAAAACATGCGCGATATAATTCTGTAATAAAAACTATATACTATTTCCTGGTCAGCTGTTCTGAATTATAGCATGCATGCAGTACTCATTTTCTAAGAAACTCATGGGAATCCTATATTTGTTATCAAATAATTTATTGGGTTGAAATAGAGCTTTAATTCCATATATTCATCAATAAAACATCTGGTTTTAAAGAAAGTAATATTGGTTTTATTAATGATTTACAGTAAACGTGAAAGACTTTTGAGAAGCATTTTCATTATTGAAATAGTTGCACATCAAATAGTTGTACCTGCTGTTTGTCATAATGACTAATATGATGATACGACGCTATTATATCATTAACCTCTTAAATTATCTTTGCTTAGTTTCCTTTATACCTATATTTATAACATAAGTCATCAAAGACCTATTGAAGCATGCTGGGGGAGGAGGTCCATCCGTCAACTAATGGCCTAGTTAAGACCATTTTATAGTTTCTCGAAAAACTACAAATTAAACTAGACCAAGGTTGTCAAATCCGTGGCCTGCGTCTTTTTTAAAAGCCTTTTTTGATTGGATTCCAAGCTCCAACCAAAATTAAATTTTAGTTATTTTAGATTAAATTAATGGTGCAAGTGTTATATGGGTATAATGGACCTAATGGTTATGGTAGAAGTTTTGGTGATGACTTGTGGCCCACAGATATAAATAAAAGATTCGACACACATGAACGATGACATTTATAGTACCTACAATTTGTGGAAGTTTATGGTTATTTTCAAAAGCTATTAGAATATATAACTGAGCATGATACAAAGTATTTATAAATCTTTTTTTTTTTGTTTATAGAAACTATATATAGACTACTCGTAATTTAATTGTTGCGTAGTGGAAGACATATATGTTACATTTAAATAGGTTTTGTTAGCAGTAAATTAATACATTTTTGAAAAAGATAATTTTAAATTCAAAAACAAATAAGAAGGGTTTACTGTAAGCATATACATGTGTATTTAAAAAAATATATACTTTCAACATGTTGCAGACGAAATTTTGTGACAAACAAGGTTCGAAGAGCTTTTAATACTACAGAGAATATATGTATTTGTGAAATCTTCCTCATTATCGAAGTAATGTGTTCTTATCAAATGATATAGAGGAATAGCGTACACCTAAATTGGGATAATATGTATTTGTTCCAATGTCATGAAACTGAACTATCATCCAGGAATGATTGATGGGATTTGTCTGAGCTAAATACAAGTTCTAGAAAACATACACTTCTACTTATTATTATAATTACGACCTTCGTATTTAGCAATTGTAATGTTTGTGCAAATGGTGTCATTCCCAATACTCAAACAACACTTGCCGGTGATCATTATTCAATCTATTTCCTAATGTGCTTTCACGATAGCCACCTGTGGTTTATATCTGTACACATGGTGTTGGACTTCAGACACAAACCTGACGGGCTCGTTGGTGGATACGGCATACGTCGAAGCACTGGTAGAACTAAACAGCTCACAGCCTAAGGCTGGAAAGTTATGCTGATATTTTCAGGTAAGAAATACTTTGTTTTTTATGTTGATAATGCACAAATGATGTTGTTTTATTTTTGAAACAGCATATGGTTCGTACTGTTTCAAACACGACATAAATGCAAATGTATATCTAATGCAGTGGTGACGAACCTTCTTCCTACCAAGGACCATTAGGATATCTGTAACAATATTCACGGGCCAAATACAATCGTTCGCTGAAAATTTAGCCTGCTAAATATTGGTTAAATATTTAATTATAACCCAGTACTCAATGACAAACACAGTGGGTCCGTTAAGTTAACAGAGCAACACAACTCCACCTTTTGTTGATTTGACAGTTCTATAGGAGGGTCAGACCAAATGATTTCGAATATTTCGAATACTGTGGTTATAATTATTCTTAGGCAATTTCTCAAAAGTCTAGGATAAAAATCCACGTATACGTTATATAGCGGTTAGTTTAACATATCGTGCTTGCATTATCCGGAATTCACGTTATTCCACGTTAAATCATTAATTCCATTATTTACCAATAGCTTTATTTGGCTAATTTTAATAAGTATCTTACCGAAAGCGGTTTTTTAACGATCTTGCAACTGCAAAATATATATTATAGTGCGAAGAAAATTATATGAACGATCGAATGTTGATGGCAACAGCTGTGCAGCAATGGCAGATGGTAGAAAGCATGCAATGTGCAAATAGTCGTTTAATTACTTTTTCCATTGCACTATATTATAATGACATTTTTAAATTGTTTCCGATCGGCGATTCGTAATTACGGACAAAGCCAATTAAGTCCCATTTTTGAACTGAAAACTGCGGATTGAAAATTCATCTTTAGTTTCCAATCACTAATCCATCGTTTGTCAAACATTTTCAGGTAACTTCAAATTTTAAAGTAAAGTATGACCACATTAAAAAAAATCGGATTCTTTACAAGATACAAGGTTAGTTGGTTTGTTAGTTTAATTATATCGACTATCCAAAGCCAGTATTAATGCCTGGTTCACAATGCATCGACCGACGTCTTTTTCTGACCGTCACTCGATCTGCGCATGCGTGCCGACCTAAGTGATGACGCGTTTATGACGAATTGCGCTGGATCGAAAGACGTCGAAAAAGTTTGAAAAGATTCAAACTTTGGACGTCTTTGACGGTCAAACAATTAAAATTTTGTACCAAGCGCCACCTAGCGACAGAAATAATTTTGGGGGCTATGGCTGATCTGACGGCGCTTTACCTAGTAGGCGTTTGGACGTTCGGACGTCGGTCGGTCCATTGTGAACCAAATTGCGCCGGGCGTCAAAACGTGTGACGTTTTTCTTCAAAAAATTAAGCTCTGCCTCGACCGACAGACGACGTTGGTCGAGTCATTGTGAACCAGGTATTACGCTACATTACAACTAAGTGGACGTGTCACTACAAAAAGTTTGAAAGTGATAACTATACATCATGCATGTTCTATTCCATGCTGACATATTAACCTCAATTCTTCAACTTGAGTAAATGAATGAATGTTTTTTTTTGTAATTGCCTTTCACTTCACAAGGCCAGTCCTAAAGAGGTTACCTATAATATTCACTCATCTTAAATAATGACAAGTCGCGATTATAAAAATTTTGGGTTTTCATCAATGTATTATTTTTAGAGGCATTTAGATTCTTTTTTTTTGTTTTTGATTGAAGGATTCCAGGAATGCATCATGCAAAACGTATAACGTTTCGTTATTTAACGCTTGGAAAGCACTGACCGTGCTTTGCATTCTTATACTCATGCCAACAGGTGAGTCCCACTTTTAGCATAATAAAGATATTCTCAGATTATTTAATTTATTTTGGATCAATTTATATAAAAATATATTCAGGTTAAACGTTTTTACCATCAAAAAATTTCGATTATCAGTAGCCTTACATTATGTGTAGCCCTTAAGTGTGCTTTAAGAATTCAAATGCTTTTCTTTCATCTATATAGGAAACTGCAAAGACCATCGATCCCGTCGGGATTTGATAAGTTTTATTGAGATACTTACTTTTAAATTTGGAAAAGGTGTTACAGCGTTCTATAATTATGGGAATTATTGTGGCTTTCTGGGAGATGGCACACCAGTAGATGAAATTGACGAGTAAGATTCTGAAATTCGGCAAAATTTAAGCTTGCCAAACTTAAACATCTAATTGATCATTTATAAATCCTACATGAGCTAATTATGTCGTATCTTCTAAATAAATTTGGCTTTTTATCGTTAGGTGTTGTAAAGTGCACGATACATGCTACACAAATTCAGCAGAAACTAAAGGAGCTTGTTATGGTTTTGGAAAAGTTCCTTACTATTGGGTGCCATACAAATGGATGGCTAAGAATGGCATAATTGAGTGTGGTGAGCGTTCTGTTTGAATATTGCTACATAGTAAAATTAGGGACATTTAAAACACAATATATATTCCATTCTGTAATGACTTTCACAAAAATCCTTTAGGTAAGACTTAGCACATGTCAAATTTTCCTATCTAACGGAAAAACATACACATTGTTGGTTCAATTTACTAAAAAACGTGCAGCATATTCATGTTTTTAAATCTTTGTCTTTCAGATTATATTCAACATCTACCAGACTACAAAAATTGCGCAGTAGAGTTATGTGAGTGTGATAAAGCATTAGCGTCGTGCCTTTCACAAAATGATGTATCTTTAAGACAGCGGAGTAAAACAAACGCCCTTTGGCGTTTTATTCAATTTTATTTGCTGAATTCTCATTAGCGATTGTCAATCATACTTGTTAATAAATGGATTGTTATGATATGATGCAATATTTTAATCCTTACCTTATTTGACACATCTTTATTAGCACACGCGTATATATATATATATATACTTAATGACTTTAGCATTAAATAATGAATTCTCCAGCTTCACTTTTAGATTCTTCTCATATTTTCACGCCTTTTTTAAATTTGTAACTTAGCAAGATAAATCATCATGCATCAAATTTCACGGGTCTAAACTTGTAAAACATTGATTCCGAAAAGTTTGCCCAGGTGGCGCTGTCCAGACTACAGCTGACACAATTCGAAAATCTATAACGGCGCTTTTGCAAATTTCCTTTGAATTGTTGCATGTTGTTGCCAGCACATAGGTTCGTCTTGGTTTCCCAATTTAAAAAATTAAAAACCTGTGCTAATTAACGGTTGCCGGAAAAATAAATAATGAGTAAACGAGCTTTAATAATACCAGATGTCTATAAGCAGCGGAAGAAAGTTTGCGGCACGAGTGATGCTTGCAATGGAAAGGCAGCTGCAAGCGGTGGTAAGTATAATGTTTGTTCGTCTAGTTGTAATTGCGTGGGATTATATAAACTATTTCTGTCATCATGAATTCCTTGAAATGTTTAACATATCTGTTTTGAAAATGTATTATGAATACATGTACGTGTAATAGTTCTGAAGGTCTGGTTCTCTGTATAACCTAAAAGCGCACGTAACTATGTAGCTCATGAGTACTGTGCTAAATACTTAATTGTTACATGCCATGAATGAGCAATTTTGTTGTGGGGTATCTTATGATTTTACAATAACTTAGTGTTGTAAAGAACCTTATACTTAATTAATCACGTGTAAAACCATTAAAATGTATTCTTAAATTTATGTAGATGTTACAAACTTAAGCACCACACAATCAGCACTGATGCTGCTTAGATCACATTTTCCTGTGGAGAAATTTGCTGGTCGTTTACCGGCCGTTGTTTTAAAGCATCAACTGTATAGCATTATCAAGAATAAAACTTTGGTAGACAAGGAATTGGTAAGACAAGCCTGAATGTGGATTTCTAAAGTTTTGCATGAATTGACGTGCAAACCTAAACTAAGGATTCGTGTTTCAAATTTGTTTAGAACGATTTACGACTCAACGGAGACATACGATGTTTCCATTTGGGTGCTGAGGCCGATGACATATGCATTGTACATAACGACGACTACAAAACACATACAAACAAAATAGCCAGTGATAGCGCGATTGTCGGTAAGTGTCGGTCTCATAATGTGGCTGCTCCCTATTTTATACGTTGTTTAATGTTGGCTTACTTTCTATTTCCAGCAAAGTTTCTCGTCACTCTGTTAAACAATTATTCTGATCTTAGTATAAGTAAAGAGGCTCTATTAAAAGATTATATTTCCAAAGAAGAGGATATAACGTAAGTTCTGGTTAACGAAAAAGATCAAGCAATTAAGGATTTAATTATTTTGATTCGAAATATCTGCACGTTTTATAGAATACATATTCAATGCCCACCTTTACGAGCCATTGGTTCTTTATTCTAGGATAATAGTGGTGTAAAAATATAAGTTAAATGGAATGATAAACCTGATTGATAAGTTCTCTGCAAATCTTGATAAAAGTTTTAATTTATCAAGCGGTGATGTATTCTATAAACCCATGCTGAGATACTTATTCTTTCTCTTATTATTAAAAGGAAATTAAAGCAATTTTAATAATAACAATAAGATGGCAATGGTTAATTGAAATATGACCATCCAACACTCTTCAAAGTCATCAGCATTTAAAATAATGTTGAAATGGAATATATTTTTTGTATTGAATAGTGAATTAATGAATGTTGGTTTGCTGACGGTCCGTGATGTGGGCAGTTGGTGGCATGCGATCCCAAGGGCTGGTGAATTCATGAAAAGCTACATAAGGGGACGCAAAGCAATTTTGCTGATGATAAAAAAAAGTAAATACAGTGAAATTTTGCAGAAGGTAACTATTCTACATGTTCACTTTGTTAAATAAAAATTATAATGAATACGTGTTTTTGTGCTTCAAACAAATTATTCTATTTTATAGGAGCTAGAAGTTAGAAAATTGCCTAAAGTCGCAAAGCTCGGTATACTTTATCACATCCATGATATAATTGGGGCCGAATTAGTTAGCTGGTAAGCTCAAGCTTTGTTAATTTTGATTTAATGAACTTTCATTATTCTAGCATCCTAATTTAAACATTGCGTTGTCTTATTTCAGTATCACAACAACCTCAGGACGGCTGTTACGGCTAAAGGAATGAATATGAGGATTAAATAATCTTTGTAAACAGAGAAATTATCAGAAAGCAGTGATAATCGGACCAGAGGATGTGCTCGGAATTCAGGAAATGTTTCCTTCTACATAATTAACTATGCTTTTCATATACGAATAATTTCTCTTTTAAGTTCTGAATATGAATTTCAAAAGAATGATGACATTGTCTCATTAAGTGTTATCATGGCTTTTAAGGACCTTCCATAGATAGGAATTATCGGGTTGTTATTTATTTTTATTTCTCCTATCTTGATTTCCAACAAAAATTTCTTCTATGAAAAAATCATATTTTGTATTCCCATTCTTAGCATGTTACTAATACTCCGAAAAGAGTCCATGGTTATGCAGGCAGCAGGCCCATATCCCCTCAGGTAACCTTTTGCAGGTTAATTACAATAGCTGGTCATAAATTATTTTCCAATTTTATTTTGTAGTACAAATAATTTGTGAATATTCAACTGTTACACTAGCGTATGGCTATTTTGTTGTTTAGAATAGTCGCATATTTTTATTTTCTCTCCTCTATGACAAGTTTGTCGTCAGTTAACTTTGCATATGAATTATCACGAATAATGCTATTTTTTAATTGTGAAACGTATTAACCTGCGATGCAAAATGCACTTGTCATTTGCGCCAAATGTAAATGTCATTTATTTTACAATAAAATGAAAGCTGTCAAGGTCTAATGTCGTTATCCTGGATGATATATTATAAGTGGCTGATGCGTATCAAATTACCTATCTAACAGTAATGCCTCCCGAACAAACTTATCACTTCTGTGTCCGCTAGATTAAAGTTCACGAGAAAACTAGAATCGTTTTAGCAAGCATATCGTTAAAATGGCGAGAATTTTCCAACTTTTAGCTGGATTATTCTTGTTTTTGACCAGCGTTTACTCTAACCCACTACAAACAGAAATTACCAGATTGGATAGTGTGACGAATGACCGCCCGATTATCGGTAGCAAATTTTCTTATTCCTCAAACGGTATGCACTTGCGCGGTAAATAATAATGCTGGATTATTTAATTTTAAGGAGTTCTAGCTCAAGAGGTTTATAGTGAGCAAAACGAATCTACTGAAGCTTACATAGCAGCTTCTTATGTCAAGTTTGTGGAAGCTGGTGGCGTTCGAGTGGTTCCAATTAGGTAAGTTTAAATATTGCATCCTTCAATTACAGTTAATATGGCGTTAAAGCTTCCAATCACAAGTAAACGTTTGTGTATTAAAATATCACGTGACAATCCAGTACGAAATTATTTTAGTAATGGTAATGGTATTAAAATTAAGGTTTTTATTAGGAGGTTAAGAATATTTATGCCATTAAAAAGTTGTACGAATGGACTTTGTTTGTGAAAAAAAAAAGATCTAAATTGTAATTTATGTAGAATGTTATTAAAATGAGTTAAAATGGGAATTCCCAATTCTACAGATGCAGGGACTTAGCTAAAGCTGGCACATTTACTTTCCCATAGGAAAGTAAATGTGATGTTGAATTTCCCTGACTTTCTTAAGAAACAAATTGAAAAATAATCAGTTCACCTCGTGTAACACCACACACCACAAACTCACCATCTTATTAATTCTACCCTATTAAAAATGTAAAAATATTGTAAATTTGCAGAATTCAATTTTCACTATACATATTTACAGACTTGGACGGCCAAATGACACTTATCCACAAACTATAAACAGCATCAATGGGTAATTTGTGTTACATTTAACCAGAATCATCAATCAGCTAATCCATGATTATCCAATCAAATTTCTATAACAAATACTCACAAACGTTTGTATACTCACCAATATGTTTTGTCGTAGGGCCTTGTTTCCAGGAGGTAGCGTTTCCATTACAGATAGCCGGTATGCCAATGTTGGAAGCTATATTTATCAGTATGCAAAAGAGGTACGTATGAAAATATTTTCTGTCAATTCCAACCTATACTCATTATAATAATGAAAACATAATTACACTAATTGTATCGTGCAGTGTATTTTTAGAAAATGTATCAAGCAGTGTTAATTCTAAAAAGTAAAAAGTATTAATTCTGCAAATTTCATGTTCTTGAAAAACCAATTTTCTCGTCCAATCAAGGCAAACGACAGAGGTGACTATTTTCCCATTTGGGCCACCTGCTTGGGATTTGAGATGCTTGCTTCCTTGTTGGTTTCGGGACAAACTGTTTTAGCAGACTGTGAAGCATCTGACATTGCTCTACCCCTTAATTTCACAAGTGGTAAGTAAATAAAAATAACAACGGTTTCCAATTTTCAAAAAGAAAGATTTTAGAATCCAATTTAATATACAGATGCTGCCAGCAGTCGCTTGCTTGGCAATCTGCCGGATGACATTCAACAAGCGTTGCTCACAGAAAACGTTACAGCTAACTACCATCACAAATGTGTCACTCCTGAAGTAAGCACATGTAAATTATTGATCTTGAGCTTGGTGTTTTCACTAGAGTAAAGCCCTTCAGGCAGGTGGAAGATGACTATCATCCACCTCCCAGAAGGGCTGCTCAAGAGCCGAAGATAGACATCTCATATCACTTCCGACTGTACATTTAGAGCATTAATGTTGTACTTGCTAGACAATGACAGTATAGTGATGGAATATACAGTCAATTTCAGTGAAAAAAAAAGCAAATAAAAACGTTTCTTGGTTTGATGTTATACATTATTTTGTGCAAGATCAACCTAGATTTACATTTTTCTTTGCCAGCTTGCGAGATCTTCAGGATTGGACCAGGTTATCAAAATATTATCAACTAACAAGGATGCCAATGGGCTAGAATTTATTTCAACATTTGAAGGTAATCGAGAACTCATACAAGCAATTAACTGCTAGAGCTAAAATAAATTGTGTTTTAACATTTTCATTTATAATTTACATTTTATCATGTAGTTATTGGCTACCCATTCTATGCAGTCCAATGGCATCCTGAAAAGGCACCATGGGAATGGAATACTGATGAAGTTAACATCCCCCATTCCCCCAATGCCATTAAAGTAACCCAATATTTTGCAACCTTCTTGGCCAATGAAGGTGAGTGAAAATATTTGCATATTTTACAAAATGCAAATGTGGTGCATTTTTTTAAAAATTCTGTCCGGTATAGTTGATTGGTCAGAAAGTTTTCTAGAAAAATGGATATCTAGGAAATTAAATATTGGGAATATTGCAGACAAATTTTAAACTTAATAAATACGTACAATACTTATATTATAAGTAAGCATATTTTTTAAAAAATAATTGATCATATGATTAAAAATGAAATTACTTTTATTTCTAGCCCGTAAAAGTCAGCACAAATACAGTGATCCTTCCCAAGAAGCAGCAGAGCTAATTTACAACTTTAACCCCACCTACAGTGGTCTGATCGGATCAGACTTTGAACAGAAATATATTATTAAAATTGGTTAGGTGTTGTACATTAAATTTATGTAAATGCGTGATGAATAAATTAAACCAATGATATTTGAACTATGATATTGTAAAAGGGGAAATTCCCTCTTTAGATTATGTTCAACATAGAAGTTTCAATTTACACATGCGCATGCAAACAAGGTCAACATGCAAAGGGGAAAATTCCC
The DNA here is from genome assembly GCA_034698625.1 of Julus scanicus. Taxonomy (NCBI): domain Eukaryota; kingdom Metazoa; phylum Arthropoda; class Diplopoda; order Julida; family Julidae; genus Julus; species Julus scanicus. Next base: position 13,089 of record JAQGBW010004509.1, read on the forward strand.
TTCTATTCCTCACGTGACTTTCACTGTCAACATGCAAACAAAAACTTGTATTTGCGATTAGGTGCGCAGAGTTGAAAATAGTAGAAATTGTCATAAAAGTTTTAGATTGTAGTGTGGCTACAAGGATCTACTTTATCCAAAATGTTTCGTGGAATAACAATTTTTATCACGTTTTCCTTGGTGTTTAATTTAATTTCAGCAAGATGGGATAATGGCATCAACGACCGTCCAATAATTGGTAATATCATTGTATGCATGTTAAACTTTAATATCGCACGATTCAATAATGCTGATTTTTTGGAGTTTTTTTTTCAAAGGTATCATCACACAAATGTACAATATCACAGCAAACGAAACTTACATTGCTGCATCTTATGTGAAATTTATAGAAGCTGGAGGAGCAAGAGTTATCCCTATCCGGCAAGATATATACATTTAATTTTTAAATTCCAAATATTCCACGGTTCTCCCCAGAATATATACAGTTGGCAAAAAAAGTCTGTGAACACTATGAAAATTGTCGTTTACAAGAAAAATAAATGAAGTACATTGTTT
>JAQGBW010004510.1:0-13642 GCA_034698625.1 Julus scanicus
GTTTTAACCGAGGAATGGTCATGTTTTAACCGAGGAATGGTCGTGTTTTAACCGAGGAATGGTCATGTTTTAACCGAAAAATAGTCATTTTGAACCGATTGTCATGTTTAAGCGGTGACCGGTGAGCGGTTAACGCTTATAACCGTTGAACGGTTAATGCTTATAACCGGTGAACGGGTCATGTTTAATTCCAATGAACTTGTAGAACTTCTAAAGTAAAACATGGAAAGAAGTCTTGGACCCAAGTCTTGAAATATTGTTCACGACTGCCATGCCATGTTGAGATGCCCTTGTCCACCATGCCACGGCTTTGAATCTCCATCCAAAGTAATGCATTCTAACCAAGTTCTTGGGAGCAGGATTTCGAGCGCCATCTATTGTGAATTTCTTGGGGGCAAGATGACATCTTGTGATTTTTCAGTTAACAGTGTTCAATTCCAAACATGTGTCACTGGTCTGGATTGGTCGTGTTCTTGGTTTGATTCCTACTCTGGCATGACCGTCGCGTCTCTTGGAAGGCTTTCCAGAGGGGAAAACCCAATAAAACAAGCCATTAGTCCAAGGTGGAGGGTCTTTTTCCTGAACATCCTGGTAAGAGGCTCTGAGGGAAGGCCTGCAAGAACCATCAAGGGGATCATCATTGCATTAAGTGACCTAGAGCAGGAAAGAAACTTGATTTCTCCCCCTTGTTCTTGCAACTGTAGACCGCACCCCTTCCCCGTTCCATGGCCTCGGGTGCCAGGGAGGTCTTAAACCCCCACCCATAGCACTACCCTTCCTGTTCCGATATCCCAGAACATCCTGAAAGCCGGTGGTTTTACGGTTATGGTTAGTTCGGGGGAAAAAGCCACGGAAAACTGCATGGGGAAGATGATGAAGCCCATTAGGGAAACGGGGGATTTGTTGGACCGCCTCTCCGGTGGCCCTTCCACGTGACAGTGCGAGGGCGCAGGGGGATAATCGTTTATTACGCCATCGGCGGAGAAAAGCCCCAAACGACTTTATTGCCCTCACTCGAAATGGACAGATTTAAGCGGGCATCCTTGAAAACGAGATTTTCTTGAATAAAATCTGTCCTGATGTGGACGATGAAGATTGTAGCACTGTTGTAAACGAGGATCTTGAGTGCTTGATTTCAAGGACTGTCTGCCTATCTGGAATCGACAATGGGAGAATGGAGGATTTGGTGAAACACATCAATGACAAATGATTGGTATGTTATATTGGAGGTCCCATTGCTCCTGGAAGATTTGCAAAGACTTGAATTGCTGGATTCTCTTGTAGGATTCAAGAATCGTTGCAAAGACTTTCCAGGGAAGAATCACAGGAGGAATCTTTGTTGTCAGAAGTATTGTTTTGAGGAACCAGAAAGCTTGGAAGCTAACACTGCATCCTCACAAGATGTTTTTGTGTGTGAGAGATTCAGGGGAATTCCCTTACTTTGTCAGATCTTGTTCTGCTTGTCTGAGGATTTGCTTTGTTGTGGAAGGGAATTTTTTGATCAGGTGACTTGCTGAAGTTAAATTAGTTATAATACTACAAATATTATATCATTCTAAAACTTAATTGTTTTCATAGTTTTGTCATTCTAAAACTTATTTTCATAGTTTATCATTCTAAAACTTATTTTTATAGTTTATCATTGCAAAACTTATTTTCATAGTTTATCATTCTAAAACTTAACTGTTTTCATAGTATTTCATTTTAAAACTTGATTGTTTTCATAGTTTATCATGCTAAAACTTAAATATTTTCATGACCTGTTAATTTCAAGAACAGTACTGTATGAGATTCTGGAGATGTGCTTGAATTTGTATCACCTTAGAAAAGTTGGGAATTATGCTTGAAATTCGTGTTAAGCACAAGTTTATGCTTAAATTCCCTGCCCGAGTCGGGAAATTTCCTTAAATTAACAAATTCTTTATATAAAAAAGGAAACATAAAACACCATATTATTTTAAAATTGGAATATTTGTCAGACTTTGCAAAAATATTGGGGTAATCATTCGTGGGAGAGGTACTTAAAAATTAAAGGAAAGAAACCTTTGAAATCCTTGAAATATGCTTAAATTGTTTCCATAAAATGTACTGCATATACTGATATTAAAATTATTGTTGATAAAGTGACTTTATATGAATATTTCTAACAAATCAGCCTTCCAATCTTACCAATGGGCCATGAGCGATGTCTCAGCTATCCAGTGTCCAATTGATGCACATGATAGTCTCAGAGACCAGACAACATATCCGGAAAGTGTTTTTTTTATCCCCACACGTTTCTGGGAGTATAGATCGGTAGTTTACAGTAAGCCCACTAATGTCTAGATAGGGGAAATCCCGTTACAGAATATTGCATGGAACAAATGGATTGCTCGCGTGGCTCTTGAATGGGATTGTGGCATAATGATTTCAGTAAAGACCCAGTAAAAAAAGCTTGTGTTATTTCGTTTCGTATTGCTTTTCACAAAATCACTTGAGCTGATTATACGATTGCATACGTAAGTGTGGATGGCTTCGAGGTTGAGTCTGAGTTGCAATCAACTGTAATCATTTCTCATCAGTACCTCGAAAGACGTGGTTTCGTGAACCTCATTTCGTTCACCAACCTGCCTTTTTTTTAATGGCTTTATGGCGTCTGCTGAGTCGCTATTTTTGCGCTTTAATTATATGAGCTCAGCCCTGTGAAGCCTGGCAACTATCAAGTACATGCCGGTTAATCAATCTGGAGCTATTTCATCTTTTCCACCAGTCATTCTCCAAGGTTTGAGAATGCTCGATAATGCTGATCCAGAAAAAAAAAGATAATTTTTAATGAAATTTTAAAGGGCATTTTTCAAGTTATATTTCATGTTTCTTAATATCGGGTGAACCGGCCAGTGAATGACCAAATAAGAAAATAATAAATGCAAAAATCTGTAGTTCACTTGCCATATGCACAAAATTCAGTAATACAATTTCTTCATAGATAGTGAAATGTGTAGTTTTATATAAAAAATATTTGTTCATTTACAATGCAAGCTTAACCCAAAAAAGTTTAGGACAAATATCGAGCAATAAAAACCTAGTTAATGACCGCTGATTTCCAATGACTGACCAAGAAAATTCTAGTGAATGACCACTTAACGAAATTATTAATATCAACACCTAATGGGTTTATTTAGGCTATACCAATTACAAAATTTGAAGGCCTAACAAAATTAGCAGTAGGCCTTGGCTTTCAACACACTTATTGAACTTAATTAGGCTATCACGTGTAGTACATTCGGTAAATCGCAATAGTAATTTATGACGTCATGATGTCATTAACAAATCAGAAATGTTCATGTTTAGAAACATGTACTGTTCCACACACATAAGTGTGTTCAACACACTTATTGAACTTATTTAGGCTATCACGTGTAGTACATTCGGTAAATCGCCATAGTAATTTATGACGTCATGATGCCATTAACAAATCAGAAATGTTCATGCTTAGAAACATGTACTGTTCCATATAAAACGAAGAATTGTATTGGATATTGCCGGGGTGGCCTATTTTTTGAACTTTAAATGGAAATAGTCATTCACTGGGTAATGGTCATTTACTGGCCGGTTCACTCTACAGGTGCATGTTGTCAGAACTGCATTGAACAGTGTGGTTAAACATTTGAGTCATAAACATAAAAAAGTAGAACCCAATGCTTTGATTTAAATGAAAATTGGCACTTGCATAGAACAGTAGTGTATGAACAAAAAACTTGTTCCGGACATGTGACAAATCTCGGATTTTTTTCATTTTTCAACAATGCTCACCGTGGTCGTGAAACAGTTGATCTGCTGCAATGGGAAGCGCCACAGCTCATAAAAACCAACCACTGGCCACCAAACAGTCCGGACTTGAATCCAGTGGACTACAAAATTTGGGGAGTTCCCCAGGAAAAGGTTTACAAATCGAAGATTAATAATATCGAAGACTTGAAACTACGAATTAAGAAAACTTGGATTGAACTCCACCAGAATATAACCGATTCGCTAATCAAAGAATGGCCCGTTAGACTCCGGACTTGTGTAAAGGCGAACATTTTGAGAACATTTTTAATTCATTTTTGTTTCTACACTGTTGTTCTATGTAAGGGAAAAATTTCATTTAAATTGAAGCATTTTTCACGAAGTTGTGATTTTTTTGATTGAGTTCTACGTTTTTATGACTCAACGAAAGTTTTCAATTGGTGCTTGATTTGACAGTGTCAATGGCGTTAGCAATATTGATATGTCCCGAAACTTACTTTCATGTTCTTGTGCAACAAACTGCAGTGTTATCCCTTCATTTTCATAATTAAGATGTTGTGTAAAGCTTGCACACTCTGTATAGCTAAAAAGGATTATAACAAATGTGAGCTATGTCTATTTGTTTTACATTATTAATATACATCAAAATGTAAAGTAAATATTGGAATACATGCATCAAAATTATTTCTATTTATTCCATCGCGGTTTAATCTCTTTATTTTAGCTTTTGTGTCCTTTTCATCGGTTCAGCATTTTTCCCTCTAGCTAATTGTCTAGTGTCCCTTGACAAGGCCCTCTGGGGCTGGGTGCTAACAGTTTCTATTGCTTCTGTATGTTGGGGTATGGGATTTTCCCAATCAATTCCTAGGCCCTTTCTGACTTTCGATGCATTTGCACTAAACCGACTAACCAATATTTAATACTTTTTAATATTTATGGCAATATTATTAGAACAACATATGGAAACAAAATATGTAGGGCCTACACAAATTAAGCAAATATACCAGATTGTTGTAACATGGTGGATACGTTGTCAAAAACAGTGTCTGTAAAATTTCTAAATTTCTAAAAAAATACTGCCCGCATAATTTCTGAAAAAACATCACAAATTAAGGAGCAAAACATGAATAGTAAATCTTAAAAATGAGCATTTTTGAAAATTTTCTGAGCAAAATAAAATGGCAGCAAAGAAATGTGATGCGTTTATCCTAACTGGCACAACTTCTGAAATTTTAAAGGCAAGCTTTCCTGCTAATCATCGTTGTAATGCATGATTGCTAACAATCATAAAAATTGATAAACATTGTGAAGTTCAACATGTTTAATGAAATCCTTAAATATTCAATCATATAATGTATTTCTATTCAACTGTGTGAAATTAGATTTTACCTAAATTTTGCTATATTGTGAAGATATTCTAGAGGCACTGAATTATGCCTCACCCTTAATATAGGACAGTGACAATTTAGGATTTTAATATTATAAATAGATAAAAACACATTTTGTGGAAAAATGTAAAATCTGCAAAGTACAAAACAGATAGTAATAGACCCATGTTGAATGAATTTTAGATTTAAATTAATCAAATACAAATTTAACAAAGTTAATGAGGTTCACAGTATGAAACTCAGTTTGCATGATTGTTATTTACTGCACCCAATGGCACTCACACTTAATTATCAAACAGAATGGTGACATAAAAGGGGACAGTTGTACCTCTTATCAGATTATTATGCTTCGTAATTTTTGTTAATTATTTGGGTAGAGTACCTTAATACCTATTTAAAAAACCGAAATACACGTGTATATTTACTATAGTTTCTAAAAAATCCATAAGTGTAGTATGCTGTAACCATTGTAGCGGAAAAATGCCCGTTTTTCCTCACTTAAAAGGTTTTTAACTTGTGGTTTTTTGTGCACCATCCGGGTAAATGTAATTTTTGTTATTAATTTGGGTAGAGTACCATAATACCCATTTAAAAAACCAAAATACACGAGTATATTTACTACAGTTTCTGGCCAATTGTTAGTATGTGTGTTACTATATATCTTAAGTAGTAATGCATAGAATAAGTGCTGATGCATTGTGGGACTCAGCCCACCTGGCAATTGGCATTAGTATTTTGGATTTGTTTCTAGTAATTTATAATAGATATGAAGAGAGGAAGGATCTACTGTAGTAACTTTTGTACAAATCGTTAACCTTCCACTTTCTATTTTGCTTTGAGTAGCACTAGATGGCGCTGCTCATAGAGGAGCTCTTGTTGCCTAGGTTCTCCAGCTTAACGACTTTGCCAAATTTGCACAAACAGGAAATTAATTTCATTTTTTTTTTCAAATGGAGGTTTGAGGGCATTGCATGCGTGGGCCGCAAATCGTTCCAGCATGTTCTGTATTCTCCAAAATTCCGTTATTGCATTTTGCGCGCGGTTATCATCCGCGGGGTCCACATTATGAAGGCAGGCAAAATCAGCCACAGCGCTCCCACCGCCAACTATATGTAATTTATTTTCTCGATTACGACGAAGAATGCCATTTCTGAGCACAGTCTCGTTTTCATGCAAATGGGAGAACCTCGGTCTTTGGCGACGCATGCAGCCTTCAGCGCGACGCACAGGAATGCGAGGAATGAGCTCCAATGCAAATATTTTATTTGCAATTTGGGATCAGAAGCGCATTTGTCACCGACTCGTAATTTGGATGCGCAATCAATTCGTTATCTTTAGCTTTTGCGTTTTCATTTCGTAATTACCTCGATATGACAGCTTGGCTTGACCTGGAATGGAAACCAATCGACTGCATATAGGGCTTCACCACGAAACCAAGCTTCATTTGCCTTATTCACATTCAAGCACCCCCTGGTGGCAGGCAGGTTTCCAAGATGTTTGTTTGTTTGTTGATTTTTAACGTTGACCTATTTCTGCATCACGAGGGCTAAACACCACCAATGCCAGGAAATGAGCCTTCATCGCCTACCTGGGAATCTTGCCTACGAGGGGGAGACTTCCACTCCCTTTTGAGGGGTCTTTAAGAGGGATTACAACAATCCTTTTCAATGTGTGGGCTTGCGAAGATACAATTAAATGAGAATTGTTTGGGGTGGCTTGATGGTTCAGGAAGTGCCTCATATTGATGTTTTTCACTTTGAAATGGTAGATTTTTTAAAATTAATATGCAAGTTTGAAAAATGTCCGTTATTTTGCACACGCTGCCAGCAGGTGGCAGCATGGGATAGGCAAGTTGTGAGTGCAAAAATTCAAATAATAATTTAATTTTAAAAAATCTACTATTTTAACGTGAAAAATGAAACGAACATGACCTTGCTGATTTATATAGCTATTTTAAACAATTTTTATTTTTATTTAATCTTTTTTTGTTTGACTGTGAGTGTCGTTGCAAATTTTCCCATTGAAAAGGATAGGGTTGTAATCCCCCTAAATGTGTAGTGAGCAAGGGGTCTACGCGGGACCTGGTTTAAACTCTCATCTGAAAGAGTTGTGACTTAGGGAATTTCTCCTATCTGTAAAAATGTCCACCGACCTCGCCCGGGAAGCGAAACTCGCACCTTAAGGCGCGTCTCCACCGAAACGTGCATTGTACGTACATATGCGTTTTTTCGAAGGTATGCTAAAGTTTGCCTTCCGGGTTTCTTTCAGCCGCCATTTTGTATGTATAATCGTGTATGTGCGTACATATGAACGATCGCTCGGGAGGCGTGGTCTAGATCAAAGGGGGAAAATGTATGTAGCATCGGCTGAGCCGTTAGCCGTCGGCTCGGCTCAAGCATTGGCTCAATTGAAGCAACATTCACCCACGTGGCACCACGCATACGTTTGCACACGTTTTTCCATTTTTTGGTGGATACACTTTCACATACATTTTCATGTATGTATGTATGTACAAGGTTTGAGTTGTTTTAATTCGTGTATATACGTATATTTTTTGTGTACGTCTTAGTGGAGACGTGCCTTTAGGATCGAGAGGCAAGCGCGTAACCCGCTCGATCGAAGCCATTGGATTCCAAGATGGCTGCTTGATGCCGTACTCCGGGATGGCCATCTTGGCATGCAGTGCATTAATGGCCGGGGATTCGTCTTTAATTTTTTCAATTGTTGACATTTGTATGATTTCACCTCACTTTTCTGCATTGTGATGATATTATGATTTTGCTTCTGAACTTCACCTTCTGTGACTGGTGAAACTGACCTTAGTGGGGTTAAACGTTATTGTATTTCCACCTTCCTTTTCCTTGTCAAAATTGATTTTGGTGTGCGTTTCGTTCATGGTCCTTGTCATATCTTTGCCATCAGTGCATTTTTATTGCAAAACTGTTATCTCCAAGCGTATTTTTCTTCGCGGTAATGGAGCGGAGAGGGCATCATGCAACAGTATTCACACTTGGTGTCCCAACATGCCTTTGTGCACGTTGCCATGGCAGTTACCCAGTGGACCAAGCCGGCTACCAGAGCTGGTCATGGAACATTAACAAGCTCAAAAGATCTTGCCATGTGCAAGAAGCAACTGTGGACACCAACAAAAAAGACCATAATGCCATTGGATGTAGATCCTCTGAGGCCACAGTATCCCTGTTATGCGTGAAGCTCAGGCCCTAGAGGCTTAAGGGTGGATTAGGACATCTGTCCGAACACAATTGCATTGGTTTCACTTTCTTGGCATCGATCTAGGCCACGAGTCTTGCACTCAAACCTTTTGTTGGAATTGATCTGTATTTTTATGCAATTTAAGGAAACATTTGATCTCTAGCCAGGAATGAAAGAAAGGAACTGAAGGAAGAATGGCGACGAGGGATAATTTAGAGGAGAGGAAAAAATATGAGTAAAGGGTGTTAAGCGCGAAATGTAAAGATCAGAAAGGAAAAAACAAGGGGTGGTACCACCATGGAGAAGGAGTTAACATAAAAGATATTAATATGTTAAGTTTGGAGAAAGGAAACAACAAAAAAGGGAACGTCTCTGAAGGAAAATAGGGGAAAAGAAAAGGGTAAACAGAGATGAAGGAGACCGATTTGCAGAAAACAAAAGATAAGAAGGTAGAAAGAGGGTAGGGAAGAAAAGGAATGTAATTAAATTAGGAGAAGCAGGATGTTGGAAGAGCAAATAAAGAGGAACTAAACAGGATGTTGCAGTGATAACACAGGGAAAGGGAAGAATACTAGGACAATGGCCAAGGAAAATTAGAATGTTATGGAAAATTGATGATGAAGGGAAAAGAAGAAATTTCTTAGGATGATAGCATAAGAATGATAAAGAATATGACAGGACGAGTACAGGAAATATGATGAATATGAAATCAGTGATGTAATGGCCTGGATAACAGGTTGCCCGATGGCAAATGAACCCTTTGGACCCCCTTAAAAATGTCCACTATTTATTTAATTTTGTTATTTAAAAATTTGCTAACAAAAATCTGAGTTTAAATTTGGCATCTATTGTATATTGCAGTAATATGTACAGTATATACTGTAATTAATAAAACAAAATTCCATTTTATTTCCCAAAATTTTAAATGTTCCTTTTTCACTCATGTATTTTGTAAAAATGAAAATTGTGTTTATTTCTTTAAAAATATATAAATGATAATCTTTATAGTTGTGGGTTGTGCCCTTTTGTCTCTTGGAAACTAATATTTTATTCAATCCCCACTGTATTGAACAAAGTTTACAGAATGCATGTTAGCAGAAGGCAATGAGGAAGACAGAAGGAAGGGGGGGGGGGAGGAAAGGTTGGGATGACATTTGAGGAACAGAAGTGGAAAAGAAACAGAAATGAGGGAAACATTGGAATGAACTGAAAAAGGATGAAATTGTAATTGTCAAATGCTTAGAAGTGATAAAAAGGGAAAGGAACAGGTTGAGGAGGAAAAGGAAAACGTGCAAAGGAGTAAATTAAGAGAAAGGAAAATTCCAAGATTGAGAAGAAGATAGTAAGAATTGGAAAAAGGCAAAGGAGGCGAAGGAAAGGAAGAATTGCAGAAGAAAGGAGGGGGAGATAAAAGAAAGCGCTGCGCATAGACAGGAATGGTACTTCAGTCTTTGAAGTTTTTTCCTTTTCTTGCGCCGATGCCACGGATCCCCTGCAGAAGCTCCACCGTGGGGGGAGGGGGTGCGTCCACCCCCGCCATGCGCACCCCCAAAACGTACTTCTCTCTTCATCTTTGTATCGGGGAAACAGCTTGAATATAACGCACTTTTCTGCATCAGCTTTTCGAGTGTATCAAAAGCATCGATCCACTGCAATAGGGCCGAGAAGAAGGGAAAAAAAATATATAATATGGGGCTTACGGCGTCTATTTTTCGAGAGGCGCCATCCACCCCCTCTCTTTTTGCCCTTCCAACTTCCAAGCATGTACCCCTGATGCTTTCCCCACCATTTTCATGAGCTGGAAATCTTCCATTTGAGCAGAAAATGTCGCTTTTTGACGACATTTCTTGCATTTTGTCCCGATTTCTTTTGGTGCCACGAGATTGCAAATGGCGCTTATTCCAGAGTTGGTTCTGCAGTGATTTGTGCTTGGCAATCCGCTATTGTGCTGACATTGCCTCGTGTGCCAATCTATTATGCACGATGGAGGAGGAATCGCTCACTAAAGAGGCTTCATATCCCTCGCATCTGTTGAATTTGTAATGCGTTCTGGATGGGGGCAGACCGATATTCTTCTGGGTCTCTGTAAGACACTTAGACGAGAATTAATCATGGAAGCTGGGCAGTGAATTGAGTGTGGAAAGAGCAATAGCCACTTAAGTGAACAATCATGTTATAGGGTTGAATACAGAGAAGGAATGAATTCATGGAGTCTGCATGTTACCCCCTCCCCCCTCCATATTTTTTTAACATGTACATTTCTCTAAAGGGGTGATCCATAAATTATGTCACAATTTTTTGCCTTTTTTAAACACCCCCCACCCCTAAGTCACAATTCCCCCCATCCCTTGGACACAATTGTCACAAAAAAAACCCACCCCCCTAGGTGTGACATAATTTTTAAATGGCCCCAAAATATCTTCTTCAGTAAATTCTGAATGGCGTGGTATCAGAATTGGGTAAGGGTTCCGCACGTCGACCATATGGGAATGGGACCTAACCTAACCCATTCTACATCCCATTCCCACATGGTCGAAATGACAAAAAAGCAAAAATATTCGAAGTCCCATTCTTATATGGTCGACGTGCGGATCCCTTGTCCAGAATTGGTATTCCTTATTAACAATTTAAAAAAAAAAAATGGGGAGAGTGAGTAGAAATGGGATGCAGGAGGAATGGGACATTACCAAAAATTTAAAACTTTAATGTGTAAAGGCAATATCTTCTTCAGGAAATTCTGAATGGCGTGGTATCCGAATTGGTATCCCTTATTAACAATTTTCAAAAATAAATTGGGGAGAGTGGGTAGAAATGGGATGCAGGAAGAATGGGACATTGCCAATAATTTAAAACTTTAATGTGTAAAGGATTGACACTTGCGTTTCTGCCTTGGTTTGTGTAAAATGATGGCTTTGTGATGAAGCACAAGAATGCAGGAAGGAAGTGTGATTTCACTACAAAAAACTAAGTTTTTACTTCAAATATTGAATTCATGAAACTATAGTTTGTAGGGGTAATGTTTTCATATTAAGTACATTAATAGCAGTTAGGTCAGTTATGATATTATTAGATGTTTACAGCAATCTGCCAGGTCCTTCTTTTAATTCTATGGTGTGTTTGAGACAAAGACTTAGTTGTAGGAGGTTTGTGACACTATGGGACTAACCCAGCCTGCATCTGAGGGTCTGTAGAAGAGTTTTTGATTATGAACTCGATGGTATACATTTTAATATCATGCTGAAGCTTCACCTACCATTTCTGTGTGGGGAAAGGTCAAGATTGTGGGAAATCTATAGATTTTGCATTGATGAAGTCCCTTTTCACAAGTTTGTTATTTTTAGTTGAAAAAACTTGATCAAAGGTATTTTATTTGGAAAAGTGTGTTCTTATTATTTCAAATAAATAAAATCTTATTAGTGTAGTGTAACAACATGAAGGGGAGTTATTCTAATTTCAAATATTATCTTTGTTTTAGTTAGTAATAAGAACATATTTTCAACACTGTGTACAATATTTACAATATTATAAAAAATAAATTTGGGAATAAAATCTGTTATGATTTATGGTTTGTGAATACCTTTAAAAATGAAAAAAATGCCCCATTCTTATCCACTCTCCCATATGCTATTACTGACCAAATAGAAAATTATTGAAGTATTTTCACTGTGTAATCTGTGCAAATATAAGATTTATTAACAAAATATAGTAAAAACTTATCTACAGAATTTTTTTCAGAAACTTCTGTCGAAGGCATGTTATTGACATGAAAATCTCCCAACATACTTTACATAAGTGTTCAAATAACTGCACTAGCAAAATGTATTTTTGAGAATAATGCCTTGTCTTACATTTGATGTTTGAAAATGGGAAGTTTTAAGAATAAACAAGCTTTATGCATGTATTAGTATTCTGAAAAATGTGCCCTGAATGCAAAATGTTGCATATTTTCAATTCATGACGAGTCCTTGAATCACATGACTCACGGATGGTTAGCAGAGCTCCCAGACTCTTTAGCAGAATTCTATAAGGTTACTAATTTTGTCCATAACTCACCTTTTTCTGCAATTTTCAGCGCATTTTGACACTTGTTCCCTTTCGCCATCTCCATTTACACCAAGGGTCCTGGTGTACTATGACGCCTCCAAAAGCATCATTAGGGAAATTGGACTGGCTCGACAATGGGACACCCGCACAGTCGTTGGGAATTTGAATTTTTAACGAGTTTTGGAATGGGATGTGGGAGATCGTGCACCAATCTTGAGGCCCATCAAGGGATGGCGAGCGATGCGATCTCAAATTATTGCTGCTGCTGTTGCCCAATATTGATTGGAAATAGGAGGCATTGTCACTGCAAAACTGCAGAGGGAAACAAGTTATCCCCACGCTTACAATGAATAAATTGGTGATGGAAAAATTTGATTTTGAAAAACTTGTTTGGGTCTCCCTTTTTTTTAATGGCTGCAAGCTGGGGAAGACTGCCCTGACAAATTATTGCAATTGATGGAGCAGGTTGCTTGGGATTATGGATGCAATGTCATTGTGCCTAGCAAATGTATGTATGTTGGAATGGATCTTTATACAGACTGAAATTTGTCAATACATATTAGTCACGTGATGACGTCCTTGTATGTTACTTGAGCTTAGGTTGGGTCTTAGAGGTTAGGTCTCCACTGAAGACAACATGCAACACGCAACATATACAAACAAACACTACACGAACCTGAAACAATGAGCATGTTGCTGAATACTGAGGTGTATCCACCAAAAGTTGACAGAATAAAAGAACAATTGTCTCCAGTTTATGGCGCTTTTTCCAGGCGTGTCAGTCAATGCAGGTCCACATTTGAGCACAAAGCTGAGCATGCGCAGTAAAGTGTCAACTTTTTTGTTGTTGATCCGGATGGTTCCATGTTTCTGGCAACAAAAAAAAGGTCATTCGTTTGCTCAAAAATCACGGTATGCAAACTTTTATTCAATATTTGTTTAAGCAAACCTTGTTTCCTCATGTTGCCTTGAGTGTAATTTTTGAGTTAGCAATATTCTAAATCTTTACTAATGTTAGCAAATTACTTTGTTTAAACCGACAAAATCTAAAAACATTTCTAATTTGGCTTGTCTATGCCTAGTACAGACCAGGGCAAACACGCCGACGCCGATAGTCGAGTGGGTTACGTGCTTGCCTCTTAATTGATCCAAAGATGCTGGGTTCGCTCCCAGGTCGAGGTCGGTGGGAATTTTTATGGATGGGAGAAATTCCCAAAGTGGCGGCTCTT
>JAQGBW010004511.1:0-13639 GCA_034698625.1 Julus scanicus
CATTCTTAAGCTAAGGAATGCTGCCTGGTTTGCCAAGGTTGACCCCTGACCAGAGAGCAGGCGTTTCCCGCCAACAATACTTTTAAGTACACTTTACTCTACTGTTAAGTGTACTTAGAGGTATATTAAAATTGTATACTTACAAGTTTGTAGCAGTCTTTGTTGCTATGTTAAAATAAATGCTGCAATAATAAATTGCCATGCAAATATAAACATTAAATGAACTGTGGGAGGCAAAATGCAGTTGATGTATTTTTTTGCACCGATTGACCTCAGACACTTTCTTTTAGTATACTAATAGATATTATAGCTCAATGGTTTTCAAGCTTCTAGCCCTCGCGAAAACCTGTGCTTTACATATTTTTCCCAAGGAAAGCGAACTGTAGTACAAAAAATAAATGTTTAGGTATTCATTCAGGTTAAAATGCAGGTATATATTTTCCAACCTTCCATAATTTTAAGGCGACTGAACACGCTTTTTAAGTATTATTTAATGCAATTTCAAAGTATCCAGCAACTTTAAAAATGTGTCCACAGTGGTCACAATTGATTTAGTGTAAAGGTGAGTAAAAAATATTCTTAAAAATTCTCTATTAAAATTCCCACTGTTTGACACTACCATTTACGACAGTGTGACGAAAAAAAACTGGTATGCCGGAGAATGCGAAAAGTGTTTACGAATTAATGTAAAGATGTAGATTACTTTTTCTTATAAGTAGTAATTTCTTTCTTTTTTTTTTCTAATGTTAGAACGGGCACCCCCCAGTTTTATTTTTATGTTTACAGACATGATATTACAAATTCTTGTGATGATTGTTTCTGATTCGATATTGCCCATATGATGGAATTCAATAAGTTTTTGTTTTATAGGTAAACCTTAAGGTCTAGCTGCAGGTAGGCAATTATTCGCTTTGCTCAAGATTCTCTTCAGAATTTCTCTTTAGACGAATATATATTACACGTACGTGTACTATAT
This sequence comes from Julus scanicus, assembly GCA_034698625.1. Classification (NCBI taxonomy): domain Eukaryota; kingdom Metazoa; phylum Arthropoda; class Diplopoda; order Julida; family Julidae; genus Julus; species Julus scanicus. The sequence goes on from JAQGBW010004511.1 coordinate 977, forward strand.
ACGCTGTTGTTTTATAGAAAACTTACTGCAACTTTTGTGGAATGTGAAGTTTATTTGAAAGGTTTCATGCCTCCCGATGAGTGTATTCCGGTTGTGATTAGCTCAAAACCAGATTCCACAGTTGTCACACCAGCAGTATATTGCAATTTCGCTTTTGTAAACATCATCATATGTTTTTATTTAACTTGTCTGCTTTGATAGACTCCTTCAATAATGTATACTGCACTAGAAATATTGTTTGGAGCTGCTGAATATCTCTAATTTCTAATTCCATTTTGTTGTCCCTTCTTTGAGGATTGCCTTTGCTGTATCTTTGTATGTAATGTTCAGATTGTTTGATGATTTTCATTTTTCATATCTGGACCAGGGACTCTGGGACTTTCCAATGTATACTATATACTCTAGAAAGCTTTTACAATTTCGCCGAGAGTTTACCCAAGGGAACTTCCATAAAAAATTCCGAAGTATAGAGACGCGGGCACTTAAAACTGGACAATTGCTGGTTACAGAGTTAGAAAACAAGATTTATTGACTACAATTACAGTACTTTTAAGTCGGTGTCGCAGACGAAGTGAATATTTAATAGTTTTTTATATATAGTACTATATCACTTGGGAATGGTATTTATGGAAACACTATAACAAACTTTAAGCATAAACAAAGTATGTTATCGGGAGAGCTAAAATATGCTTTTTTCAAATCAATGTTCTTTTACACAAGCCCATATAAATTTGAACCAAACTTAAAACTAAGTTATTTAGTATCCATTGGACATCAAATTTCAATACATTATATGAAAACTTTATCTGGCCATATATCAGAAGATATAATTTCAGTGGTAGTCATATTCCCCATTACATAAGTAGGTACTTATCAGTAATAATGGAAGCACTAATAGTTTCATGTGGCTATATATTGTACTGAAATAACGACAGTTGGCAACACTGAATGTTCTACTTCCATTTGTTTAAATTATAAACGTGCAAAGCAAAAACTTGTCTAATGTTCTTCGATAAAAGTTCTATTATAATTACCGCTAGAGATTATTTCAGTGTTTGAACAACAATTCTGGAGTTAGTAGAGTACTTTTGTGTTGAATACATGAAGACATCTAATATATTACTTCCAAACCCAGTGCGACGAAAACACTATTCCCCATATTTACAATAACAATAACATTGCAAATTACATTTTGACTAACTACTACAGTGGTACCTCCCTTACCGGACACTCCCGAATAACGGACACCTCTAAATAATGAACATTTTTACGAGTCCCAGTCCTTTTATATAGGACAATCCATGTTATTTTCTCTGGTTAGCGGACACTCTAAATAACGGACAGATATTTTTCGTAAATTCATAAATATTTTCATAAATTCTATCCAAATCAGTTAAAATTTCAGTTGAACACAGTTGGAATTTAACAAATGCTACATTTCGGCTGCATGTTTTTCACTACATTCCAACTGTTTCGAATCATACATATAAAGGGTGGCATAAAAAAAGGGGAATCTTTTTCATAAATTAGTAACTTTTTTGTTTTGTAATCAAAGTAAATCCAATTTTGCACAAATATGTTAAACAAATGTGCCAACAAAACTGCTATTCCAATTTGTACTCAAAGTACTGCGGATGGAGGACACTTTGAGTACAAATGGAAATGGCTGTTTTGTTGGTACGTTTGTTGCCTATATTTGTATATTTGTGCAAAATTGGATTTACTTTGATTAAAAGCCAAAAAAATTACGAATATATGAAAAACGTTTCCCTTTTTTTGTGGCCACCCTGTATATACATATATCCAACAGTTTTGAATCATACATTTCCAATGATATCCAAACCCTATCCTTGACAACACAGAAATTAAGATGCAGTACTGTTATATCGTTCTCGATTTGTGTTATCAACTTGTTTTATAGGAAAGGTGTTTTTGTTTGTTAAAATTTGACTAATATAAAAAAGCAAGGTTCATGTACCTAAACATTGAATGCGGAACATGTATTTGTAGCATTGTGCACCTAGGACATTTTACGATTTTTTTTATAACAAGGTTTCCCTCCCCAATGATGGACACCTCCGAATAATGGACAAAACTTGCGGTCCCGTGACTGTCCGCTTTATGGAGGTACCACTGTATATCCAATCGAATGTGGAACTTGGTTTGGCTATAGTTCAAATTGATTTACGACTTGCAAGCAACTTGCTGCAAAGTTGCGCAGTTTGTTTTGATATTTTGGAGTCGACATTTTGACTTCTAGCTGCCTTCATGTATACATTTTTTTTGAAAAAATAAATGGACAGTTGCAGGGAAGTATGACGGCTTTTTAATTCCCTGTGTTTCCAAGCTTGCAATCCATATTCCGCCCCCGTAGTATTATCAAGCTGAAATTCCCAGCGCTGCTGAATTATTTGTCATCTTTATCCCAGAAACGTCAAACCGTCTTTTCGCCGCAAACCACCCAATAACTCCGTAATTGTGAAAAATCTACATGTGATATTTTCCAACAGAGCGACAACTCTGTTTTGCCCCACTGCTTCCGCCGCCATTGTGCCCCAGGCGGGCTTACCGTCGTGGAACCCTACGGCATAAGCAGCGAACCGGAGCGCCGCAATTCGTGATGGAAATATGCCATTGCTCCGTAGAAATAAATACGGAAATCTATTAAAGACTCACTAATTCATTCAGCTAAACTAACAGGCTTGACAATGACTGCTACCTACATGTAGTGTAGACTTGGAAATCAATATGTAGCTAGGCTTGTAGCTTAATTAGGCGATGTTAGGTTGCCACTGATGTTTATTAGGTCCAGGTCTGTTGCGATACTATACTGATATCAGTATGGTACCAATACTTTTGCTTCGATACAGAGTATTTTAGTAGGGGAGACCAAGGCACAGTGGATACACTTTTTAGAATTCATTTTTTTTTTGGGGGGGGTTGGGGGGGAGGGAAATATTTAACTTATAGCATTTTAAAAGAATAACACAGTAATATACAGCCTTCAGGATCTGTATACATTTTTTTATCGTTTTAGAGCTATGTACTAATTATTTTGCTATAAGAGATTAAAGTTGGTTGCGCAGACTGTCCCACTGTGCCCCTATACTGGGCAATGTGGGACATGGCATGGGGTACAGTGGTGCACGCGAAATTAAGACAAATTTTACAAGAAAAAGAACACATTGATTAATTGTGTTTCATTCAGCACATCAATTTAAAATTCCAAGTATAAATTACAGAAACGATTAAAATTAACCGTAATTACAGCAGTTTTCATATTTGACTGCTTACTCGTCCAAATGTGTTTTTTTCTGTGATTGTTAACCATGTTTACTTTAAAACATAAACGTAAACATGGTTTTATTTAAAGTTTTGATTATGAGACAATATACAAATATTTTCCAAAAACAATAATTGGGGTATGCTGGGACATGCCCCACTGTACCCCATAATGTTGTGGTCCACTGTACCCCGTATAACTAATTTGATTTGCATAAAGCCTTACAGCTGACCACATGGCTAATTAACATAAACTTTAGTTTGAAATTATAGCTGGATTTATACACTCGTCAATGGTATATTCCAGCATGTTTTATGGTTGCACCAAGAATAAAAATCCAATTGCGAGTTGAATAATTACTTTTCAAGAACAAAAACTTTTAACTGCAAATATTTTCTTATATACTTGTGTCAGATCGCAGAAATTTTGGTTAATGAAAGAGTGCTGCATACAGCTTCTATGCAAATCAAAAGCATTGGGTTGCTGTTAAAACTTGATTTCTTAAAGACGTTGTACCACTGTGTCCCGTGTCCCACTTTACCCCGGTCTCCCATATACGATGTCGCAGCTAGCACCTACTTTTGTTAAAAACATATTTCAGAAATGTTTAATTCAGAAAATGTTACTAATTGTACAATTTATTAATTTGGGTAAAGATTGATTGGTACCAAACATAACACAAATAAAAAACTGGCAAATTCTATTTTAATGTAGAAGGAATAACTTGTGAGTAAACCATGTGTGGAGAAAAATACTATTTTGCCACAAGATTTCAAGAGCTCACTGTTCAAATTTAGTAAACTTTTCAATGGGATAAATGCTCATTTGTTTAGATGATCTGCAGACAACTACTTTTGTTTGAAAACTGAATGATGGACAGTGCTCGTTTGTCCAGTTCATTTACTCTAACAACAAGAAGAGACCTGAAGTGTCAACAGACAGCCCATTCGTATTGGTGGCCTTCGTGGGAAATCTACAGCTGAAAGGACTGCAACTTTGCTTCATTACTGTAAACACATTTATGGCTCTAATTAACGGAAGTTGTGGTGTAATTACACGCAAACTGCTTCGTTGATAATTCAATTCATTCCTGTTGATGAATGCAGTGGAATTTCCCCAAATGTAGGAATTGCTTACCGGTCTGTGAATTCAATTCCAATTGGTTAAATTTCGATATGTCAATTGGTTTTGTATTGGCAAGGCTGTTTAGTCAGTGAAAGTTTACACTAACTCAATTTATGTTTGGTATAGAATGAATAGATAATCAAACTTTATAACCAACCCAGGGAATTTGATATTGATGTGAAGTACACCATGATTTTTTAATAACCATGATGCGAAAAGACCAGAAAATGAACCAGTGATGCGTGGTTAATTTTTGAGTTTCTATTTAAATATTCAAAATGTTCATTCAATAAATTAGCATCTCGAAATTTGAAGAAATGTACCGCTATATAAAAATTGTCAATGATTTTATATATGGTTGCTCCAGTGTATATACTGTATTAAAAATAGAGGAGGTCAATATCAGGAAGAATTCATATCATCATCATGGCTCCTATCAGCCTGCTACCACTCCCAAGGACTGTAACCATTACATGTAGGCACTAACCTTGATAGATGCTTTTCAGGGTGGTCTAGCCGCCTCTGTATTTGGTGTTCCAGGATTGCAAAAAAATTCGGACAGACAAGTGACGTCACTGGGCCAGAAAGTCGCAGCAGCCCAAAATGTTCAGTTTATCATTTTTGCAAATATATCAGGTTTCAATAAGAAGTTTTGGAGTAATTGGGGATGTTCTGTGATTGACAATATTTTGCGATTCTGTATGTGATCCAAATTTGTGGATCTATCATTCAAGTCTTGGGCTTCTAAGTATCATCATTTGAAAGAAATAAAACCCCACCACTGCTTCTTTGTAAAATGTTTGTATAATAATTATGTGAAAAACTGACTGTGTCTCTTATAGCCAAATACAGCTTTCAAATAAGTAAAGCTTGAAAACCTCGTTATTTTGATATCTCTTGGAAATCTTAAGAAAAGTCGGTGCTGATCGACGTCTTTCTTGTTTGTGCTGTGGATTCTAGTTTTATGGATGACTTTGGTTAAGTCATCCAGAGCTTAATCATTGGTAGCCAGGTTTTAGGGAGAATCGATTTCCTGCCATTCAGCATCACCTCGTTCAAGATTAATAGTCGAATTAAACGCGAGGCTTCCTTTCATGATCTTCTTTAAAGATTAAAAATAGGTTAATTAGATTTGACATGTAGTGCACAAGACTGGACGATAACTCGCCCCTGTTGTTTGGTGCGGCTCCTCTGGGAATAGGGCAAACAAACACTGGCTTCTTAATTGCTAGAATGCTAATTCCCTGCTTAAAATGTGAACTTTGGGGGCACGGAATTAATTTCCTTATCCCCAAGTGACAAAGGGGACGCTGGCCATGTTTGATTTTAGGAAAACATGCAAGAGTAATTAACATTTTCGATTACTCGATTTCGTTGTTTTCCTATTGTTGACATTTCGGCGTGGTGGAAGCTGATTAATCTTGGCCGTAATTAGTTATGCATAAGAACGTCGGAAAAACTTACTGAGTGTATCATGGATGAATTGACAGCAATGTGAAAACCACACTCGTTTTCAATTTTCTAGTGAATGGCAGATTTTAGATAGATTAGTTTTCATTTGGTAGTAAGAATATTTAGAAAATCTGTCCCTTTGTGGTTAAACAACCTTTGAAATTCATTTATTTTCTTCTCCAGTGACCAATACAGTAGAACCTGTCTAAATACATCCTGTGTAAATGAATAACCCCTCTAAGGTAATGATGTAATAATGAATAATGTCTATTGGCCCCAATGATTTTGTAAGAGAATATCAAGAATGGAGCTGCAAAAAATTTCAAACTAAGATGAGGTTACCACTAATATTGACATGTTCTTGGTTGGTATTGAACCACTCAATAAGAATAATTGCAGAATCCATAGCTAGATTTTTAGGGCATGTAGACGTTTAACGTCTGTGTTGTCAGATTTGGCTAGATGTTATTTTGACTTCATCAGTGTTCTAGAGATTGTGGCCTGGCTGACCTTGATATTGTGATTTTTCTCAAGCCACTGTACAAGTTCCTTGTGTGAAGCACTTGAATGATCTTTTTTGTACAGATACAGGGCTACACTAACAGAATCTCTCATTGTGGTTTGCTTTGAACCTTAACACGCCATTTTTTTCCATTGTTGGCCTACACAATTATTACCAAATGCGCAGTACAGATATTCAAGGCAATTACTGTACTTGTACATGTATTAAAATGGCGTCCAATAGCTAGTGACTCATCTAGGATTAAAAAAGGCAAAATTTCCTATTTACAGCTGTATGTGTGCATGTTCTTGATATTGTGTTTCATTAAACGTATCATTTTTTGCTTAAAAAAACAACTTAAAAAATGACCGATAAAAAACACTATGCATATCATCCAAGAAATATTTACTAGTTAAGCACTTTTTAAGGATGAATTTAACTTGAGATAGACTACCTAAGACTGCCATCTTTGTGTTCCTGTGATGCAATGTAAAAAAAAAAAAAAAAAAAAGACATGGCTTTTGTGTCGTGGTAAACAATGTATTGAAGTGGCTCGGGTTTGTCCTGTTTAACATTTCTTGCGAGTCATTTTCATTTCGAGTGCCTTATTAAAGGTTTCGCAAAGAAAAAACGTCCTGATCTTGTTCAAATGTGCCACTGCGGAATGTCATTTAAGATGACCTTTGTGTATGAGTGACCAACATGCATTTGTGCTGAATCCTTTCCATTCTTGGATCTGCTCCTCTCCTGCTTTTGCCGGCTGGTTGAGCATCGGTTTCATATGGAGTAGACGAACAGTACATTAATAACGACCTAGAGGACACACTGAATGGCCCTGGCTTGCATTAGGAGTTGGCGGCCAGGCAATTTGTTCCTTCTTTTCTCTTCATCTTTGTGCTTCGCGTGGCCTTTAATACGCTGGAAATGTGTGGTTAGCGGTAGTAAATACACCTTCGGAGATATCAGCGCATGCCACGGTTGGCAGCGAAAAAAAAAAGCGTGGCTTAATATGAAATCACTGCAGTCACATGCTCAACCGAGCATAGACATTATGACCCACGCTCTGAACGTATAGTTTCAATTTAATTAGCGGGAAGCCGCTGTAATGACAGCCGAGATCGAAAGGCAGACGAGTCTTGAATGCCAGATGCGCCACATTGCCATTGGCAAGCTGCCTTTGCTGAAGCAGACGTGTAGTACAGGAATTTCTTGGTGGTACTCGAATTACTTCCATGGAAAATAATGGGATTCAAATGTAAGACCATCAGCGATGTATTGCAAATATCTTTGATGTTCCACTCAAAACTCTACTTCAAATTCCAATTGTCAAATTTTGTTTTAATGGGTGGATATGGTCTCAGTGCAGATTTAGGAAAGTTATTTTAGAAAGGGAGAGATATTTGGTTCCATAATTTCACATAATATTATGTAATGAACAATATAGTTAATACATTTTTAAAACGGATACGTTCCTAGGAATTAACGTGGGAAAAACGTGAGAATAAACTTACTGAGAATGTGCTAAAACCAATAATAAATTTCATAAAATTAACCTCAAAATGAAAAACATGTAATACCGTTACTATAATAAATCATTCCAATCTTTAAACTTAAGTAGTATCAAAAGTTTAACTAAATTACATGTTTAATTAAACATATTGTGTGCAATGCTTAATTAAACTCAAGTTATTGGATTTCTAATGCCGAATGTTGGATGCAAATTTTACTTTATTAAAAAACGAAAGGCATGTCTTGCCAGTGGTTTAAATTTTTACGAAATTCCTGTTTTTAAACGTTCAAGTATTAACGTGCAACAGTTTTAGGTAAAATAAATTCATGTTTAATCAAGAAAAATATGAACAAAATCTACATAGAAATTGCATTACATGTCGTTTACTTTGTGTATCAAAAGAAGTATTTAGTGCTCATGTAGCGTCCCTTGAGGATATTGAGGTTTCTGCCTACGTTTTGTGGCACGAATGTAGGCATGGTAAATGGTTAACCGGTTAACTGCAGGCATGCGAGACGATTTCGGGGTCTACCTAAATTTCGCCAATTAATTAACTTAGCCGATTACGATGAGACGCTTGAATAAACTATAGGAAGAGAATTGTAAATGAACAGCAATATGTAAACCTACATACTCAAAATGCTCTCTGCAAGGCAGTATATAAAGAGGGTAAATAATTCTGAGAAATACGAAATTTAGTCAGTATATTTCGATTTTCGCGTAGTGTGTTTATTTCTCTAAAAGATCTTTATCGCTTATTTACATTTTTTAAAATTTATCTACAGCATATTTTCTGTCACAATTAATATATTATACATTGGAACGGTTTTCTGCAATGTATCCAATATTTTCTAAAACTTCACAATTATTTAAAATGTATAATCATTATCGATTATAAAGCTTTATCGAACGTAAAAACGTATTTGTTTTGCTGCTTGTAATTTTCATTAAATAGAATACAAGCTAAATTTAAATAATTGGAAAATCTATGTATCTTCTGTTTAACGAGCTTAAGAAAACCACGTGTATGGTTATAAAGAAATTTCATTTTTGTGAAAATGTAAATATTAATGACAAGTTCTCCGCAGATTTTAAATTACTGTTATTGAGGATGCTTTTCAAGAAATTTTAAGAACTCTTCAGGTTGTTCTGAATTGGAAAACCAACTTTCAATTGGACCACGATAAGCATGTTAATAATTTATGAGCAGGCTTGCACTTAAAATAATTCAGCTCATTGAACATGTGATGAGGTAATGGGTCTTTGTCGTTAGCATCTTGAACATTTGGATATTCCGCATCGGAGAAGATACGTGCACGGTTGCAACAATACATATTGTCGATGTAGATGATAGATAAAGTATTTGGTAAACCAGATCCTTTCTGGAATTTCTTTCAAGTAGTTCATTTGAGGTATGCTTGCCTGCATGCAATAATTACCAACCATACTTGAGGCGCTCATTATTCTGTTGAATAGCTGATAGAATCAATTTGCAAAGGATGATATCTTGAATTGCATTTATAAACTCAAAGCAAATGAGAACATTGCTTATTATTTGAGGAAATGATGTTTGTGCCTTAATGCTTGCTCTACTGGTCTGGAGCACGAGCCTCTATTGATGCAACGTGCAGAATTGGATGTTGTCTGCATGCCAAGAATATACATTTTTCATGGAGCTCATCCATCTATTCTTCCTTACTGAATGGGTCCACGTCATTAAAATTAGGAATTATGCAGTTTAAATATTTATTCAAGACTTCCCCCGCTTGTTTTTTTTTCCGTGGATTTAGCAGTAATGGAAATTTTTTGGAATTAAATTGCCGAAGTCACGTATTCACTGAATAATGTATAAATCGTTGATAGTTTCCAGATGGAACATTGAACAAATAATGCTCTTTAAAGACGAACAAAGCTTAGATCATATATTACTAAATCGTTAGTCGGTTTTTGCATTTTTATCGGATGAAGCCTATGCTACATCGTTAGATTTTATTGCTCCTCTCAGAATTGTTTTGCGTTATTAAATTTTCATTTTTTTTATTCTTTCATCTCCAAATATCATTCAGGACAAATTTCTACCTTTGTCTACAGACGAAAAGTTTCCAAGCTTTGTTTATTATTAATTTTCAAACACAAATAAGAATAATATTATTAGTAAAGAACATATATATTTCATAGAATCAGATGTCTTTCACAATATATGTTTAAAAGAAGCAGAAATATTGTTTATTATTTAAATAAAACATTTGATCTTTAAGTAAAACTTCATTGCCTCTTAGACAATGAAAATAAAAATAAAATTACTACATTATTTTTAGAATTTCATACATTTGGAAAAAATTAAATGTTGTAAAACTACAAATGCTCCCGAATGCAATCGGGAAAATGGAAAACTTGAAGTTTGCATGTTTCTTTGCATTTATTAGTCAAACTTTATTCAATATCGATAAAAAACATGTCCTTCATATTATTGATTTTTCCATTTCTGCAAATTAGTTACTGGTTAAATCTACATAACGTTATGTTGCCCCTTTTTGAACTATACATTCCCAATGTTTTAGTGATTTTAAAATAATTTCTATAGTATGTACAGGGATGGACGCGAAACCAAAGTTAACGAATATTTGAATAATGTCGTACTTCATGTGTTATACTATTAATATACCGGTCTAGACTTACTTGGTCTAATACATACTGCAAGTTAGAAGTATTCATATATAATACCACACACACGTTTCCTCTTATTACCACATTAATACATCACCTGCTCATTCAATTTCTCATTTCTGTTCGTGTTATTGTGTTTTGAACTTTTGATATGTATTTTAATTAACAACATATGATTTTGTTTTCAATTGTTGATTTTTATGTTTAATAATTTTTTATTATTATTCTTTACTTTTTTTATTTTATATTTTTTATTGCTTTTTATTTTATATTTTATAAAATTTTGTACAATGCCAAATTCTTGAAAAACCTTGTTGCCATTCATTTTGCCATTTTCTGAAATTTACTGGTCCCATTATAAGACGAGTATACAGGGATCTAACAATGGATTTATGCGACCATAATACAGTGGACATGGTGGAAATGGGAAGGCATAATTCCGCGAAAAGGGGCAACAATGCTTAAATTTGTTATGGAGGATCATTGAAGACATCCACACTAGGTCGAGTTTTAGTCGACGAATAGAGCGCTTGACAGGAGTTTTGAAACACATAATAGTGCAGAACAGCGTACAAGTGGAATAGTATGGGGTCATCCTCTTTGATGGATAACTTCCGTCTACCACAAACGATCATGGCCACAATGGCTTTTCTGAAGCTATAAAATGCTGCACAGGCAGTTGGTTTCTGCAAGGCAATACCGGAAGCTGTGTGCGCATGAAGATGGCAATATCTATGAGTTTGTCAGACTTATATCCACATTGAGACGCTGTTACCAAGACATTGGCTGGCAGCTGTACTTACTGTATTGATTAGAGAAATTTAAGGACGATTCAAATCTTAGATATGATTACAAAGTTGAGTTGGGTTATTCATTGTGCCATTGGGCAGTTGCGCAATTTTCATTTCCAAGTTAAATGCGAGTTAATAACAAATATCTGACATGTGATGTTTGTAGTTATTGGCCTCTGGCGTTTCATTAAGCTGTATTAACTGATGAATAATATGGCATGAAACATAAGTTCTTGTAATAAAGTTAAAGAAGAGATATAGGTTTTTAACGTGTACGGTATATTCATTAATGTATAATTCCAATAATATATTATGGATAACTTCCAAAAAAATTAGACGAAAATAGTAACTAGCGCATTATACTACATTCAAAATAAAACCTTCAATGTTCTGCAGATATGCTTTGGCACAAAATAAAAATTACAATACAGTATTTTCCTTCTATCATGGTTTTGAAAATATTTAGTAGTTTGCGTTTCAAAATAACTCAAAATGCTTTTCGCTGTGTTTTCCAAGTTCAGGCACATCTATGGTGTTTCCATACATTATAATAGTGAAAATGTTTCAATATATTAGGTCGGATTCACATTAGTAAAACGTTTCGCTGAATTCAACACACAACACGCTGTAAATGTTTGTGTGTGATACCAAATTTAGGGCAGTGTGGACGTGTTCTCCCATGTGCCTTAAAATAATATTTGTGTCTGGTACTTTTTAAAAATATACATGAAGAGTATTCCCAGATGGAAAATTATCTATAGCCATGATTGGTTTATACATTCAAAGCCATATAGTATTTGGGACAAATTTAGCTCATACAGCCACGTACCTGTATTTTTCCTGAAATTCGGCAATCACTGCTAGCTTCGTGCATGCAGTGATTGCCCATCTTCAGGGGGAATTTAAAAGGCAATTTTCAAAGCGAAGCAATATATGGGTTGCCATAAATAAGCCATTGTGACCCTCCTGTTTCATTCATCAATTAAGGTACAATGTAGTGCGATATACTTCGTAAATGACATAATGTATACACCCACACTTTGCTTCAATACCTAGATCCGATCTGTCTGGAAAAGTTGACCGTAAAGCGAAAAGCCATATAACAAAACAGTTTTTTTTGTGGCCGCATAACAAAACTCTGTGGACCGTAAATCGAAAAAGTGCCATTGTTAAAAAAGGCCGTTATAGCAAAATACCGTTTAACGAGTGGCCGTATAGCGAGGTATAGGTGTATTTGAGTTTCGTCTATTCATATTTTTCTTTTAAAGAAAATAAATAAAATACTTACAATGAATGAAATGAAAATAATCATTAATGCAAAGCTAATACCACT
>JAQGBW010004512.1:0-13637 GCA_034698625.1 Julus scanicus
TACAATATTTTTTCAATGTATGTATGTTGCAATACATAGCTTGCATAATCTTGAAATTTAATCGACGTATTAATTGTTAGGTCCCGTGATTTTCACGGGTTACCACTAGTCCTTTTAATTTATCTAAATATCTTTAAAATTATTTTGTCAAACTTTGAATCAATAATGCTATAGATATATTTGTCAATGCAATTTACCAAGAAAAGGTCGTGATTGTTTTAACATATTTTTTAATTGTTGCTGCCCCTGTGATCAAGCAAACAATGCTTCCTTATATGCTTGCAGTGATTGCCAATGGTTTATTTTCAGGGATTCATTTTGTTGATTTATCAAAATAATTTTTAATTAATGTACATATCAGTGGCAGGCTATTCTCCAGAGAAGTTCAGAAGAAATTCTTTTCACACTATGCGAATTTTAAGCAGGAATAAATTGCCTACAAAACACATTTTTCCGATTTTAAATCGGACATTTGGTGCTAAGAAAAAAAAAACATTTTTACTTGATTCATGCAGGTGGGTCGATTTTTTTGCACTCAAGTGTATATACAAATTTTCCACATGAATGGTCACAGTATTCAAAATCTGGGCTTTCAAAATAGTACATTTTCGCTTCATTAACGCCTTGACTCACGTTTGAGTGTCAAATTCCGAGATCTATTAATCCGCAAAAAAATCCGTCTTCCCAATCTGACATAAATATCTAGCATTTCGCAAAAATCGTTTTTCAGAAAAAAAAATCCGTCGGGTAATAGGATCCTGTAACAGCTATAGTAACATGGAAACGGTCAATCCTCATTGTAAAGTATAAACCCTATCCTGATACATTGTAAGTCGCAACGAAACAGCTTGGACGTGCTTTTGCACATATAGGAGGACACGAGGGAAAATGAAATGTGTCACTTTTGCCACGCACCTTAAATTTCATTTTGAGACTTTCATGAAATATCTCAGTGCAAAAATGTTGAAGAGCATAAACACTCGCAAGCACCTCCTAAAGCCGAGCCATAACTATTTACTATTTCCCATTTTGCACCTATGGGCATTACCGCGAAAGGGAAGATAAGATAGCCCCAAGATATGAGCCAATGCATTATTGCGCATTCAAAAGCACTGAGCCATTTAGACGATGCCAGACTGGTCCAAAATTGAAGGTGGGAGAGGAAATTCATGGAAAGAATAATCGACAAACATATTCACTACAAATTCATTCCAACATTCCACATATTATATAAACATTCGGAGAAATAAACCTCGCGTAATATTCTGCATGTAAAATATTAAGATCAGATCATCCAGCTGGACTGTACACGAAATAAAATACACTTTTTCTGAATAAAAAATTCAGAAAAAGTGCTTCTAGGGCTCAGTGGGGAAAAATTTTTAAAAACAAATTCTGCTAAATACACGATTATAAATAATAAATTTACATGATTTTTATGATTTCTAAATTTATGATTGTATAAGTTGGAGGATTGTAGTTTTATTTCTTTTTAGAATAACTAAGATTTGTGGACATACATGTAAATGAATAACCTGTCTAAATACATCCTGTGTAAATGAATAGCCTGTCTAAGCTCACCCTGTGTAAATGAATAACCTGTCTAAATGCATCCTGTGCTATATACATACTGTAGAACCTGTCTAAATACATACTCTAAGGACCAGTGAAAAATATGCTTTTAGACAGGTTGGTTTTTAGATAGGTTCTTTTATACACATGCGCCTAAGTCGGGACTGGCACATCTTAAGCTTTTAGAGAGGTTATTCATTTACACTGGAGGCATTTAAACAGGTTCTACTGTATGGTGAAATCTTGGTATATATTTAGACTATTGTATGTGGCTCATAGATGGTTCATCAATAGCTAAATATGGTGTACATGGTTATATGTGACAGAAATGGCTCATCATTGACTAAATATTGTCCATGCATGGCTTATTATTAACTAAACATGGTTCATGCATAGTTATATGTGTTATAGTTGGCCCATCATTGACTAAATATTGTCCATGCATGGCTCATTATTAACTAAATATAGTTTATACTTGGTTTTATGTAACATAAATGGCCCATCATTGCCTAAATATTGTTCATACATGGCTCATTATTAGCTAAATATGTTCCATATTTGGTTATATGTAACATAAATGGTCCATCATTGACTAAATAGTGTCGATATTTGGCTACATATGATTCATATCTAGCCCATCATAGGCCAAAATTGACCCATACATGATCCATCTATAGGGCTGATTAATTATGAAACACATAGCAAATCCAGATTGGACATGTATGCATTATTATTCACTGCCTTTTTATGACGATTTTGTTATTACTTTAATGGTTTTTGGTACCATTCATCAGCAATCTATTAAGCTATAGTTATCAAACTGAAATATACATATTTTCACAACAGAAACAGACTTGGTTTTTTTCAACATTCCGTGTACACTGTATTTACTGTCAATACTTAAATATTGATTGATATGCATCTAAATTTCAACACGAAAAACACTTTTCAATGAACCAAACAGTCAATTCACAATTTCAACAAAAATAGAACAATCCTCAAACACAAAAAAAACAGTACATGCTTAAGACAATGTCATGCTGTCAAGACATAAAGGATTGAAAGAGTTTGATAGAAAAAAAAACCATATATATATTATTCTCGTCAAAATCCCATGTCATATTGCTCTAAAATCTCACATCGTCATTTCATAAAGATTTCATGATGACATTTCAAACAAAGTACACATGATTTTTTTCTGTGGTGATGGTTTATTTGAATCCCCTGGTCGTGTCTTAAATTTGCCAAACAGAAAGTTGACTTTCGATGTCATAAAAGCGTTTTGCCTAGACTGCCAACTAGCACGCCATTAAGTAAGTTTGGGAATATTTTTAGTAAGTATGAAGCGTTTCACCTTCCCTAAGAATGTCTTAATTTCACCGAAGGGCCTCGTTTCGTGCTAAATAACAACTGCTAAGGCGATGTTAGTGCCGCAATAAATATACAAATGTAGGTATTCAAAATTGGGTTATGCTGTAGGCCGCAGTGTTAAAGAAGATAGAATCATAATTGTATTTTTTTGAATTTGCATATCTCGTATTTGAAGAAGCAGAAAAAGTGTAATTTCATACGCTAACGCCTAAACGAAATACAGAGAGAGGTTTATCAGATAGAAGCACACATAGGGTTGCCATTAAATTATAACACTCTGATAATTATAATTCATTTCGTAACTCGTGTATATACGAAACTGGTTGCAGTCCCATCATTAGTTTTACGCCCATCGCGATAAAACTGGGTTGAAATTAAAAGAGGTCGAAGACCCGATATAGAAACCGATAGAAAGGTACGTATTACAAAAGAATCAGCTTTTAAATTAACAAAAATCAATACAGAATGAAAAGAGGGGAAAAAAAGAGTGGAAAACGAAAATAATCGTTCACTAATATTGACTTAATCCCTGTTTACGAGGAATATGTTCAGATAGAAGTGAAACTTAGAAGTCTGTTTGAACGACATTACAACATATCGGGTTTACACGATCATCAAAAACACTACATGCAAACAGTAGCTATAAATTCAGGGGCGCCGAGAGCCAGGGCAGGGCCCGGGGGAATGGGAGGTGGGCAAGGCCATATATGTCATCACATTTCGGGGGATGGGGGAGGGGGTATATATGGTACTTGTTTTTACCATAGCAAAATTGCGTTTTAACCAAAGAAAATTGGCATGCATTTTTACCATAGAAAAATTGCGTTTTTAACGTAGAAAAATTGCGTTTTTACCAAAGAAAATTTGCATTTTTAACGTATAAAAAATGCAGTTTTTTACCACAGAAAACTTGTATTGTACCGCTTATTCAGTGTATAGCACACATGACTTCAAGGCCGTATATGTCATCACATTTAGGGGGATGGTTTGTGGTCCACTATAGCCCTCGTTTTTACCTTAGAAAAATTACGTTTTTACCATGCAAAAATTGCGTTTTTACCTTGGAAAAATACATCGCCCTTTTTATATTTTGCATATTTGGGTTGAAATTTGTAATTTTTTTTGAATTTTGGAAGGGGGGATCTATCCCTAATGATCCCCCATATATACGGCCTTGCATGTCTTCCTTCTTAACCCCATTAACAGAATTTCCATAACTAGACGATTTAAGAAAACAAGTGTACTGGCAAAGAAATTTTGGCCCACCCTGTATGAGTACATGTATAACCATATACTAATTGGCCAAACAAGCACGTACATTCTGCTTTATATAACCATACATATCAACACTAGTTAAATTCCTGGCCTAACAATATATAAAAAGTCATATATATATATATATATAAATGGCACATAAATTATGTTTTCAATCATTAGGTATTTATCTTACTTTGCTTAAACCCTTCTGGGATGAAACATTGTATGTGGCTAGTATGCCATATTATTTGCCGTATAACATATTCTCCATACGTGTATAAAACATGAACGTATGCCCATAACTCTATACATAAATGACATTTCGATTATGTATATACTGTATTTATAATCGAGGCTCAGTTTTGAATCGCGTATACATTGATTGTTTTTTAATATTAAACAATAACAAATTAAATTTGGCACAACACCAAGCAAAAATTAGATATTCATATGTTGAAGCCCAAAATTTCATGTTTCTACCTTTGATGAGTGTATA
Organism: Julus scanicus; assembly: GCA_034698625.1. NCBI lineage: Eukaryota > Metazoa > Arthropoda > Diplopoda > Julida > Julidae > Julus > Julus scanicus. Next base: position 4,697 of record JAQGBW010004512.1, read on the forward strand.
ATGTAAAATCATAAAATAGCGAACGTGTATCTACATTTAAACAATAATGGTGATTGTAACATCACGTGATAATTGCGCAATCATTGACTTGCTTCGAGTGGAAATTGACTGCCAGATAATCAATAAATGACGTGCAGTATATCTAAATCATATCCAATAAAATCTGAAACACCACAACATTAATAATAATAACAATTCAAAATCAATATGGATTATAAAAACGCAATGCTCATTTCTAGCCAATTTATTAAAGACAAATTTAAAAAAAAAGAAACTCTTCAAAAACTACACTGAGTCATAAAAACGTAGAACCTAATAAAACAATCATAACTTCGTTAAAAATGCTTTCATTTAAATGATATTTTGCACTTACACTATTGTTCTAAGTAAGTGACGAATTTCATCCAAATCGAAGCAATTTTCACGGAGTTGTGATTTTTTCTATTGGGTTCTATCTTTTTTTTTTTTTTTTTTGACTCACAGTGCAAATTATTTCCTGTTACTATAGACATCAAAATCAAATGAAGTAGTTAACATTAAATTCCAAATTTAGTATATCTATAGAGATATAACATTTAATATAACACTTTGCTAAAGAACGTCATAGTCGTGCAAAAACATAACTATACTCTAAGGTTTCGTTACAGATAGTTAGATTTTCATTCTAACATTAAAAAACATATTTCATCACTTTAAATATTTTTATAGGTAAGGCAAGACAATCATAAAGATATTTCAGGTAATTTCCCCTTTAAAACTACAGAGTGAATAGCTATGCTGCTCTGCATCACAATTCAAAGTCATTGTATTATAATGCAGACAACCGCACATTTAAAGGGGAAAAATAAAAGCACGTTTTTTAAATTCGTAATATTATGTGGCATTAAGGACAAATATATTTCACTCAAGCAAAGTTTTCATGTCATTTTAGAAATACATTAAACAGTTTTTGTATCGCTACACGCCACTATACGATGACCTAAAAGTTTACAGAATAATCATTAATTATACTCAACTACATTACCTTTTTAATTTCATTAAATTAACTACCAAAAAAACAAGAAAAATATTGACCAGACTGAACTAACTATCAGCTCAAATTATAAACTATATAAACTAAAAAATAGTTTAACTATTTAACAAATAAAACTAACTGCTTCTTCAATTAGTCGAATACCTTGGTATCCCCTAATTACATATGCTATATATATTATCGATTATTAATTTGATTAATGTGCTATATTTATGTTATACTATTATTAAATTAATGAAATAGATTATTAATTATATAATTAGTGAGAATTAAACCTGTCAATATGCTGTTGTAAATACCCGAGGGCAAATATGGCTATATGGTTTATGCATGGCTATTTATGACACATACATAGCCCAATGAGAGAAAAATATGGCTATATGATCTATACATGGCTGTTTATGACATAAACATAGCCCAATGAGAGAAAAATATGGCTATATGGTCTATGCATTGCTATTTATGACACATACATAGCCCAATGAGAGAAAAATATGGCTATATGATCTATACATGGCTATTAATGACATAAACATAGCCCAATGAGAGAAAAATATGGCTATATGGTCCATACATGGCTATTTATGACCTATATATAGCCCATCGATGGCAAAATATGGCTATACAGTCTATACATGGCTATTTATGACATAAACATAGCCCAATGAGAGCAAATTATGGCTATATGGTCTATACATGGCAATTTATGACATATTCATTACCCAATGTGGTCAAAATATGGCTATATGGTCCATACATGGCTATTTATGGTCCATATATACGCATAGAGTGCCAAATATGGCTATATATGGTCCTTATGGTCTAACCACGTCCAAATATACTTTTTCCACCCAGGTGATGTATAATTCCATTCTTTTTCCACTAAATTTATTAAAAGATAATACTCTTAAAACCCTCATTTTTTAACCAGTTTCCCAAAATTGCAAATTTAAATAATAATTAAAAACAAAACCACAATGCCATTTCCACTATAAAATTTTGTATATAGATCGTATTATGTTAGCTATATAATAACGTGCCAATAATGATTCCCGTATAGTGATACACGCATGACAGAACCACAAGACAACTAAATTTAGATTGGTATTTTTTTGTATCCGTCATCCCATCACCTGCATGGTTTGTGGCACAACCTTTTTTTTTTCTACCACGGAGCTTATATGCAAAACAAAACCACATGTGCCGCTCGCAAAGCAGTCATATATAGCTGGAAAGTATCGGTTTTTTTCAAAGTTGGCTGTCTGCTGGCAGCAAAAGCATTCGCTGGGGTTGCCATAGTATATAAATGCCTGGATGCAGCAGTAGGAAAGCAGAGGCTCTCTGAAACTCACACGCATCCATAGGGTGAGAATCAATCCGGTTCCAGCAACCTGCCAGCACAGTCACGCTGAAAGAGCGGAGAAAAGCGGACGTTTATCCAACAGATGCCGTCGAGGGAAAGGCAGCATTTGCGAGAAAAGATGGCTTAGAAAAGCCAGGCTCAAACTTAAAACTCTGCATTGCATCAACGTCTTGTATCGCTACATATGATGATACACGACAACTTATGAAGACTGGATGTTAAGACTTCTACAAGCACCACAGCCAAGACAGTCGTTTCAAGATCTCTGGACACGCACATTTGGTGTTTCGATTTGAAATCAACGATAATAGTCAACTTTTGCTCGTGACAGTGCTTCGTGTATTCATCCATCAACCTCTGGTACCGGAAGTTGGACTGCCGATATAACGATGGTACCGGACAACTTCTGACTGGATGTTAAGACAACTTCTGACTGGATGTGAAGACATCTTTTGACTGGATGTTAAGATGAACTCTCTGTAGTATGATGCAGTGTTTTCTGTTGGTATCAATGATAACAGTCAACAGACATCTTCTGACTGGATGTTAAGACATCTTCAAGCACCACAGTCAAGACAGACAGTAGTTTCAAGATTTCAGGACACACATATTTGGTAATTCGTGTTGAAATCAACGATAATAGTCAACTTTTGCTCGTGACAGTGCTTCGTTCGTGTATAAACGACGATGTCCATCAACCTCTGGTACCGGAAGTTAGACAGCCGATATACCGATGGTACCGGACAACTTCTGACTGGATGTTAAGACATCTTCTGACTGGATGTGAAGACTTCTTCTGACTGGATGTTAAAACATCTTCTGACTGGATGTGAAGACATCTTCTGACTGGATGTTAAAACATCTTCTGACAGGATTGAAGACATCTTTTGACTGGATGCTAAGACATCTTCTGACTGGATCTTAAGACATCTTCTGACTGGATGTGAAGACATCTTAAATCACCTCAGTCAAGACAGACACTCGTTTCAAGATCTCAAAACACACATATTTAGTAATTCGTGTTGAAATCGAAGATAATAGTCAACTTTTGCTCGCGACAGTGCTTCGTTCGTGTATAAACGACGATGTCCACCAACCTCTGGTACCAGAAGTTGAACACTCTGTAGTATCATGCAGTGTTTCCTGTTGGTATCAAAGATAACAGTCAACTTGTACTACTATAAATTAAATCCCTGAAGTGCAAGAGCCAGTCAAGCAGTTTGTATCATTGACGTCTACGATACCAGTCAACCGTTGATGTTATCAGTCAACCACCACAGTGAGTGTTTCGCTTTGGAACCAACTATAACAGTCAACTTTTGATGTTTCTTTACCACTCCTGAAGTGTCAGGGCCATCAAACGGACCCAACCCTAGTTGGTATCAAAGACGTTATCTAGTTATGATTGATATCAATTTAATGTCAATTCCAGTCGTTCGTGTGATGCCAGTCAATGTTTGATTCTAAAATAACCGGATGCAGTGACAGATCTTAAAGTTCTATCTAATTTACAACTGTAATAGCTTTCAAATATCCTGCAGTGCTACGTGTTGATACAGATACAGTAAAACTCTTATACAATACCAGAACTGGATTCTATATATTGTGAGAGTGATCATTTGGTAAATATCGACTGTCATCTAATCTGTCTTAAGACATTGAACTTTGATCATTTTTACGAGGAGACTAAGGAACTAATCACTTATTAGTATTATCAATATCGCTTTTTATACGTATTGATGTGCTATAACAATCTTCCGTAACAATGACGTCGTACATGTGGCATTACTGGCTACCTCGAATGTGGTTGGTCATGTGGCTTTTTGCGAATATTTCAGCACATACACAAGAAGGTAAGCCCAATTTAATTTTGTAAACTGCCAACAGTCTTAATTTGCACAATATCATGAACAGTGTTGTGGCAGCAAGTAAAGCGGACCCTCCTAGGATTATAGCCAACCTTAATTGCGCATTAAAGCCGCGTTATGCTCTGTTCACACCTTTATAACGTGTTATTAACCATCGTTGCGTGAAATTAGTTGAAATCATAGACTTAAATAGCGTTGTGCCAGGCCACACAGGCTTTGATTAAACTAAAGTCTCAATAAAAACAGCAGAAAAAGAGACAGTTTGAAAAGACAACGAATTATACAAATATGTGGCTTATCCATATGGGTAATCCATATGAGAAATTGAAAGTAATTTTCAAAGGTGTAAAAATCATACATGAACCATGCCTGGATATTTATAGCTAGACCAGAGTTTGGAAACATCTGCATCTATATGGCCATTTAAGTGCGTGTGGTCATAATATGTGTTTGATAGCCCATTTATGGGGATTCAAGTATACAAGTTGGACCAACAAATATGGGCATATATTTTCGTATTGTCTAATACTTATGTACCCATGTCTATTTACACATGTTAAGATAATCTGTCCATATATATATATATATATATATATATATATATATATATATATACAATTAATATGGACATTCCAAAGAATACAAATTCCTTAATTGATGAATGATACCTTGGATAAAATATTAACTATGAGTTGATTTTTTCTTTTATGTGGCTTATATACAATATTTTCGATATGGCCTATTATAAATATATCTTGTACATCATGGACTAAAAATGTACCATATTCGGCCCATTATTGGATAAAAATGTAACATATCTGGCCCATCATTGGCTAAAAATGTACCATACCTGCCCAATCATCGGTCAAAAAATGTACCATATCTGGGCCCATCATAGGCTGAAAATGTACCATATCTGGCCCAACACTGGATAAGAATTTACCATATCTGGCCCATCCCTGGCTAAAAATGTACCATATCTGGGAACATCATTGGCTAAAAATGAACCATATCTGGGCACATCATTGGATAAAAATGTACCATATCTGAGCCCATCATTAGCTGAAAATGTGCCATATCTGGGCTCATCTTTGGCTACAAATAAACCATATCTGGGCACATCATTAACTTAAAATGTACCATATCTGCATGGGCCCATCATTGGCTGAAAGTGTGCCATAAATGGCTAAAGATGCACCATATCTAGGCACATCGTTGGCTTAAAATGTACCATATCTGGGCACATCATTGGCTGAAAATGTACCATATCTGGGCCCATCACTGGCTAAAAATGTACCATATCTGGGCCCATCATTAGTTTAAAATGTACCATAAATAGCTAAAAATGTACCATATCTGGGCACATCATTAGCTAAAAATGAATACCATATCTGTAAATTTCATTGGCAGAAAATGAACCATATCTGGGCCTATCATTGGCTGAAAATGTATCATATCTGGCCCATCATTGACTAAAAATGTACCATATCTGGCCCATCACTGGCTAAAAATGTATCATATCTGGGCCTATCATTGGCTGAAAATGTACCATTAATGGCTAAAAATGTACCATATCCGGGCCTATCATTGGCTAAAAATGTATCATATCTGGCCCATCATTGACTAAAAATGTACCATATCTGGCCCATCACTGGCTAAAAATGTACCATATCTGGGCCCATCATTGGCTGAAAATGTACCATATCTGGGTCCATCATTAGCTAAAAATGAATACCATATCCGTACCTTTCATTGGCTGAAAATGTACCATTAATGGCTAAAAATGTACCATATCCGGGCCCATCAATAGCTAAAAGTGTGCCATATCTGACCCATACATAACTACATATTATCTATACATGTTCATTTATATTTTTTCCACCAAGAATCATATAATATAGTACATATAAAATACTGTGAATTATTACTAGATGAAGTCCATAACGAATTATATTACAGTATATAATACGAAATCAAATAAACTCCATACACTAAAAGCTAAGCAAAAGTGCAATTTGTAGTGTTCATTATCAGTGAAATTGATCAGTGTAAGAATAAGCACAAATAGTATTTTATTAAATAAACCTTAGCCATTTTCGAAGATGTAAGATCTGAAGACGATATTTTATACGTAATAGAATCCAACATCGATGAAATTTGATCAATTTTCTAGTCAAATATTCCTGTTCTGCGCTTTTGATATTTGAAACCATCATTTCATCATAACAAAGTGAAAACACGTTCAATAATATAACTCCGTTTTATCATAGCATATCATTAAGAAAATGCATTATTATGAAAAGGGAAATTTATTTGGTGTCAGATAAATGTTTTGTCATGCAGGTTTTCAAGTATACACTACATTATATAATGAATTTGAGGAAATATTTAATAGCATGCTTAATAGTGATATGTGAAACCTTCGTAAATATATATATATATATATCTTAGTTTCATCATTATTACATCTAGTATGCAATACACTTGATGATCAGGTTTTTCTCAGTGCAGTATTGTGTATGTTTTTACATAGTATTTGTTATCCATTTCAATGTCAGCATACAAAAATACTAATTTATTTAAGCACTGTATAACTATCTGTTTACCGAATTTAATACGAACCATTATTACCAATAAATAATATCCATAACTTCAAAATATGAATAAATTATGATTTAGTTGACCATAGGTAAGGAATTGAATAACAATAATAACAATAATTTAACTAGAATTTTAAATTTGTCAAAAGTGTTTGTTTATATAAATACAGCATTTACCAAATATTTCGCGAAATATACATTTGTTGCATTTTCATTAAATCATACACAAAAATTACTGTCTGAATGGCTAGCAATATAATATAACGTATATTAATGTTGTATGCTACTAATGTATTACTGATAAATTATGTGTTGGCACGCAATGTTTAGAAACTTAACTCCAAATAAAGAACTTATATTATTTTATCCTGATAAGTAATATAATGCATATAACAATATGATATAAACATTTCCTTTGTAAATAACTTATCGCTTATTTTTTTTTTTTTTTTAAAAGAAGCTACATTTATTTTAATTCACTAAAGTAACCAAACCGATATCATACACTAAGATCAGTCACGCATGCATTTAATAATATAAAAATGTGTATGAAGGTCATAAATGTGAAAGCTAACGATTATGGTATTAAATTCTGTTGAAAAAAATATCGAAATTTTCTCTAAGTAATAGAAATATTTGATTAAATTGATTTCCTAGAACGTATCAGAAGATAAAAAGTTGGTGGTGGAAGTTAATTCAAATTGCATTCATTGAGAAATCTATAAATATTGATAGGGAATTTAATACATTAACTTAATATTTTACAATTTTCAAAAAGATGCAACTTCAAGCCTAACAAATGCAGCAGAACTCAATATCTTAATAATATTTCTAGCGCATGAACCCATTTTATTAATTATTTATTTAGTATTAAATATTTATGAACACATGCGTATTGACCAATATGAAGTAGGGAAGTACGGTAAACATCTTCGTTTTTTCAAACTTGAAAGGTATAAGTAAATAACTATTTCTAAAAAAAAACAAAAAAAAAAAACATTAAAGTAAATAATAGAGGATATGTTGTCTATATTTTGGATTAACAACAACAGATTTTTCTATAAAAAAAACTTAATACAATAAAAAAACTTAATCAATTTGGATTTTCTTCTGCAAACACAATATAAAATATGAAATATTGCTACTAAATAAATATATAGTTTTTATAAAAATAAAAACACATTGTTACTGTGATATGTTTATGGTTCCAGGATCTAATAAAACGTACTGTAATCTGATAAGTGTTATCTGGATTTTGTCATAAATTAGTTCAATAATTTCAGAAACAGAAAACTCATGATTTATGGATAAAACAAATTAAAGTTAAACCACTTAATTCTAAAACTTTCTTTTTGAAACTAAAATTACACGTTTAACATGTCAAATTCCGTTATGGTGTAAAAGCTAGAATTAACATAACGCTGTCACATGTTACTGGCGCTGTCCCCATAATTTTCCTAATTCTATTTGACCATTCTGTCCATCAAGTTGACATTTTCGAGTCAGTCAAATTATATTTAATTACCGAACCACCAATCTCGATTAATTACAAGTGTGTAAATTACACGTTATTCACCGAGCCACAGTGAAGGAAGGGGGGGGGGTTAATCAGCGACTGTGACAAACTTAAACTGCGGTTGAATATTGAGAAGAGGGCAGATGTTCTCACTTGGCTGAACATTTAATCAGTTTAACACTTTTCATCAGTTTAATGGCAATGACTGGATGTCGAGGACCCTCCCAAGAAGCTCGTAAGAACAGAGATGCGGTTTCACACCTAGACTATGGTTTAAGTGTGCCAACGCTCACTTCAACATCAGGTTAATCTCGTTATATCGAGCACAAAGCAAATATTGCCAAACGAGTCCGGTTCCCCATCCTCAAACAACACAATCGCAAATATGCGACGTTAAAACACGATTCTTACAAGTGGATACTTGCTATGAGATTTAGAAGCTCAGATTTTATAACAGCATCATTTTCATCTTTGGAAAAAAAAATCATTGATAATTTTAATACAATGAATTTTGTGGAAAAATTCTGATGTTTATATATATTTGAAAATGGATAAAGATGG
>JAQGBW010004513.1:0-13635 GCA_034698625.1 Julus scanicus
TAGCATCTATCTTCTAGTTGGAGTATAAAGGTTGATATTCCACCATAAAATAGAAGTGGTGAAAATACCCCATTATTAAAAATAATGGGGGGGAAGAAGGGTAATCGACAGGTTGTGACATAATTATGGATGGGGTGTAGTAAAATTTGTGACAAAGGAGTGGGTGGGTGTTTAAATAGAGGCAAAAAAGTGTGACATAATTTATGGATCACCCCTTACAGGCTTAAGCCCGTCTTGCCCTATGGAGTTTGTAGTGTTTTTTGACATGACGGCAGAAGTTATTTCGTGATAATATTTGTTAGTACACAAGGTAGCATCCCAATTCCTTGTAACCTTAAGTTGGCCCTTACACAGAAAAGTTCTTTAAACTAGTCTTTAAACCAGTCTTTAAACTAACTATAATTTCATAGCAGGTTTTCAAATATCAATCTCTTCTACTGGCTTTACTTTTGACATGATAGTAATTCTTACCAAGTGACATGAAAGAACTGTTTGCAGCCAGACTTGTTACACTGCATGCACGCCCCAATGCTTGCATGTCCTTCTTTGTTGTTCTCTTGACACAAATAGCAGCTCTATTTGGCAATAAATTAAAAATGCTTAAGTCCATAAACAAACAAATCGAAATTGCTACAAACTTTTAAATGGAATAGTTAAGTGCCCACCTTATTGAACCTATCCTGGGGGATAAGCTGGAGCACGATTGGTTCCATGGTTGTGACGTTATCAAACCTCACTTCTGGAATGTAGAGAGCACAGACCACGTGCGCCCATCCTAATGGAAAAGACAGTTGCAGCCTTCACGTAGGACTGGCTTTGCAAGTGTCATGTTTCAATTGATAGTCTTTGCATCAGGAAAGCATTAATAACACCCCGTTTGATTGCTGGGAGTGACATCCATAATAGCTAACGTGGCAATTTAAAATCTTACCCAACCATACAATTTGTATGTTATGATCGTAGACAGGGACGCAGAAGCAAATATACATAACTTGATTAAGGTAGACCTGTACTTGATGTTACATTGCTTTGTTTAAATACGACCATTTAATTCATTATTCATTTTTTTAGATCAATCTACTAAAGAATACAACATATAAGATTTCCTATTTTCCCACTAAATGTATCAGGGCATGACTAAAGTCTGGTCTCTAACAAGATATAAAGCAATCTGGAACATTACTGAACAGCTTATTCACAACCAAACCTGCTACTGAAATGATCAACTGTGGGCCTAGACCTCCCTAGCTTTGCAAGAATTCTGGCAAAAGACAGATCATATCAAACAGGGTGAAATTAGATGTCAAGGAAATAATGTTGTACAATACCTCCGTTATCAGTCCTTTTTAACGCACCGTCTTTGGAAGGGCACAGTTCGCAGCGCTGTGAACAGGTTCAAACAGGAATAATAATGAATTACTTATGGGTCAGTGATACTGCTGTTCCTAAAAAGTAATGATGAAACGTACAACTCTAGCAGCACGTTCTTGAGATTCACACTTCCGACAAAACCAAGGTCCGGTTGGCACTGTCACTATTCCATAACACGCTGCAAAAATGTTATCATTTATTAGTGTGCATTCTAGTACAAAACTTATCTTTGGATGGTTGACCAGAAAAAAAAAATAGTTAATGTTCCTTTTCAGAAAAAAGCTTACTCTTTATTATCTCTGACAAGCATGGGGAATGTGAAACTTACTAGCCTGTGAAAGTAATAACAATGCTGCTCAAGTGAAAATAGTCTACAATAATTTTTTTTAGGCTTGGACTTGTGGAATATACTATTTTTAACATTGTCACTTTCTTTTAAACTACGTAAATGAATAACTGAATACACAGTGCGAATTGTTAGAGCTGCATAATCAATGTAAACAATCAGTTTTATAGACACCAATTTGAAATTCTTTCTGACATATTGTTCTTGAATCATCAGGCTAATAGGATTAACAATTGGTGGTTACTATCAAAGGTCATGAAGCACATGTGCACATTGATTCCATTGGGATGTTTTCAATTAGTGAAAGTGCATCACACAGCTGGTTTCAATTATGGTCCAGCTACTGTAATTGCCATGGCGACTAACCCAGCCATAATCTATCAAACTACTACAACCTTTGTTATCCATAATCTACATCTACTCATTCATTTCACTTGACTAGTAAAATGATTATGGGGATAACTATTTGCCAATATAACCTTTATATGAACTTGTAAAATGCACTGAATGGGCACTAAGTTGTTCTCCATCTATAAAGCAATGTACATCCTCGTGTCCCTCCTTCTCTCTACAGTCTGCCAAACATCAGGGAGTACTTGACTTTAGTGGAATTGATAATTTAAATAGTATTTTTTTGTATTAAATCCCGCCAAACGTATGACAAGATAATTTAAAACTGACAGCTGAATGTTTTGATTCCTACATGCCCGAAAAGGCCTCCGTAGAATTTACATAATACCGTTACATAACGCTGGTTAAGAAAAGGAGCGAAAACCTCTTGCACGGCACCGCTTCCTTGGCATTAATTCACTTAGCACTGAGCAGCTCCCTAGCACAAACTGCAGCTCAGTTTGAGCGCTCGCGCTTCCCTCTCCCCCTTCCAAACAATGACCCACTCGCCGTTTTGCTCGCCCATCATAAATTTCGGATTTTTTCTGAAAATAACACAGTGAAAAAACAGGGATTTGGGACACACAATACCTTGATGCACAGCCACATTACAGCCTTGTCCGTCGCAATATACTAATGGGTTCTCAGCCCAGCCGCGCTCGTCAGAGCACACACAACAACCTCCAACCATTTCCTTCATCCTGACTGCGGTCGACCCAATAACGCCTTTACCGATCGGTGAACGGTTTCTTGGCCATCTTCTTTAACTGTTTTCACATTTCTTTGGTGATTTTGGTTTTAGAAATCTGTGTAAATTGTAGTATCTTCTAGCAGCCCCTTCACCCCAAATCCGATAGCACGTTCCGTTTCTGGGCATGCGCAAACGAGGTTATTGGTTGCCATGGTTACCATTGGAAGAGTGTAGAGGAAATGCGCATGCGTTGTTCAAATATAGGAAATTTTTTTTTCAAGTAAAGGTTGGTGTTGTGAATTATGTGATTATTATTCCAATATTACAATAAATATGTACGAAATTCTTGTTTTAAAATCTTAAAATTGGTCCCTGATTCGTGTTATTCTAGCTGCTATACGCACTTGTTACGTTATATTGAGATGTTATAAACTGATTGTGTCTTTACTTGCAGTTGCTGGCATAAAAACACGTGGGGTGTTTACAAGGTACACGTGGAATGGATTCGCCTCTGGTCCCAGGTACAGAAGGTTGCAATTGTATAAATAATTACGATACAGCAGGTTTTTGAAGCCCATAAAGACTGTGCAGCGTATTCGTTTTGTAAGATTATATAATGAAGCCAATGTCTTGCTGTCTTCATGCAAGCCTGCAGCAACAATCCTATGTATATTCTTGATGTAGTCAAGCGCCTGCTTTAACAATCATCTAAGATTTTTGAATTCATTATGTGTGATACAGAGGTTGTGTTTATAGTCTTTTTGTGCCCTTTGACCATCATATAGTACCATGCTTTTTCATGGTTATTATTGCATCTCATTGCTTAATTTATTATATTCTAGATGTAGTAATTGAGGCACCGGATGAAAAATGCGTTGATTCAAAGGAATCTATAGTAGAAAATGTGAATAATCCTAGAAAAGATTACAAAGGCCTGGCGAAAATTAAGCCAGAGTAAGTGTTTAATAACCTGTTTTACATAAACAATCGAAAAAATGATGGATTTGAAACACTGTTGGAGAAAATATTAATCATACTATTTTGATTGTTTCCTTCAGGTTTTTGGTTCATGATCATGTTCGGGTTTTAAATACAGAATATCTGTCCAAAGGTGATCAAGAAAAGGTTTCTGGAAAGTATCACTCGAAGGATGGACCACCACGAAAGAAATTTAAAGGTGCTTGGGCTTTGTTACCATACGAATATAATCTTTTATATTTTTTATCAATTTTACTGATGTGAATAAAGAGCAACAGCTGTTTTGTAATACAGAGTATTCACTTGAATTGTAGGACAAAACAAACGCAGGCCCCATGAAGCACGAATTCCTCGGGATAAGAAGCTTTGCCCATATGCCATACGGGAAGAAGTGTGTCCTTTCCTGGAGAAGTGTTACTATCTGCATGATGTGGCCAAGTATGCATCCACAAAAGGTCCTAACATAAAAGGCGATTGCCCTTCATTTCGAATTTTTGGTAAATGCCAACAAGGGGTTGTTTGCAGGTGAGATGCATTTCTGGTTTCTCCAAAGTAAATAGGTAAAACGATATTGCAATTATTAACAGTTGTGCTTGCATTTAGATTTGGTGCTTCTCACTTAACTGATGACTATAAGAATATCGTTAACGAGGAACTATGGTCCAAGTATAAAGACAAGAAACGAACTACGAACGCTCTCACCAAAGAACTACAAAGTTCATTGTGGAAAAGGACATATAACTTTGATAAAGCTAATGCAAATGCTGCAGCTTTGGGTAAGATTATTGAATCTATGCGACAGCAGCAGCTTGGAGAACCAAAAGACGGTGATATAGCTGCTGTAAAAGAAGACTTGATTGTGGAGACTAACGGGGCTCTTAATGTTAAATCTGAGAGCGTGGAATCTAAGGTGTCAGTGTCTAGTGCTCCTAATGGAGACGGCTTAGTTTTGGACTCTTGCATCAAGCCCAATTATATACCTGGTCTTCCTGATTCTATAAAATTGGAATTACGAAAAGTTAAAACTTCTGGTGCAATCACAGACTTGGACATCATAAAGATGCGTCCTGCGGAACGGAAACAGGTCTGTATATGCTCAAGTTTTTTTAAGACTGCATTCTTTAATTTTTTTGCCAAAGTAGTGTTAAAAATTGCCTCAGCTTTGTTTGTTCTGTGTGAACGGAATTCTTAGCCAGACTAAATTAATATACCATATGACAAATGACGAAAATATCTAAATTTGTGTTGCTAATTGGCATTTTTTTTTTGACAGATTGATTTTAATGGAAAATTGTATCTCGCTCCCTTAACGACAGTAAGTTCAAAACGATTTTTAATTTGCAAGTACCGGTGCTAATTGGGTGGAGAAAAGCTGCAGTTGGAGTCGACTAATGTGACAGAGATGGCTTACAGCATTAGCACCTGGAAGTAATCCAGAATTTGTTTGGCTAGGTAGGAAATCTGCCTTTCCGGAGAATATGCAAAACATTTGGAGCTGATATTACATGCGGTGAAATGGCCATGGCGCAGAATTTGCTGCAAGGACAACAGTCGGAATGGGCTTTGCTCAAACGACACGAGTCGGAAGATATCTTTGGAGTTCAGGTAATAATAATTAAGCAATTTATTAAGTTGAAACAATTGTGGAGTTTATATGGTAAATGATAATAATTAAACCACTAGCTATTTTGCTAAGATCTGGAGATGTTGGTTTTTTCCTCAAATATACCAAATTATGACATTATAGGTTTGCAGCCCATTTCCCGATCAGATGACCAGATGCGCTCAACTTTTAATGGAAAACACAGATGTTGATTTTGTAGACATAAATGTTGGCTGTCCAATCGACTTGGTCTACAGAAAAGGGGCTGGCTGCGGCTTAATGGGAAAGCTTCGTAAATTTGAGCACATGGTGTATGGAATGCAATCTGTCATGGATGTACCGATCACTGTTAAAATTCGTACTGGAATATATGAGCAAAAGAACATTGCTCATACCCTTGTTCCAAAGCTACGTGACTGGGGAGTGGCAATGACTGCAGTAAGACTTGTTTTTGTTTAATTGTTTTTAAAATGTTACTGTTTGTTCAATAAGTTTTTTTTTTTTAACTGGTTAGCTTCATGGTAGATCTAGAGAGCAACGATATACAAAAGCAGCAAATTGGAGTTACATAGACGAGTGCGCCAAACTTGCCAGTCCGATGCCATTCTTTGGTAAGCTTGGAAGTTCTTTTTTAAAAGCTAATTTAACATATCAAAAAGAGCTTAGATTATATTAAAAATTGGTCTACTTTTAATTTTAAATTATCATTTTTAGGTTGCGGAGACATCTTGTCTTACGAAGAAGCTAATCAGCATCTTCAAGAATCTTCAATTTCCGGCATTATGATTGCCAGGTATTTTTCCCCGCGATTTGAACTCGCCTTTTTAATCGATTTAGTATTTTATTAAAGCCAGTCGTTTTGTCCTCAGAGGAGCTCTAATTAAGCCATGGATATTTACTGAAATCAAGGAATCTCGCCACTGGGATATTTCGTCTAACGAACGTTTCGATATTCTGCAAACATTCGTGAATAATGGGCTTGAACACTGGGGAAGTGATACTGAGGTCAGTTTTCTACAATTGTACGCTGTAACAATAACGAATTCATTTTTAAGCGTGGCTTTGCATCTAATAATGTTGTTTCGATTACATTAGGGAGTTGAGAAAACTCGAACATTTCTTCTGGAGTGGCTCTCGTTTCTTTACAGGTACATAATTTTGATTGAACAATTCATATTTTTGGCACTTTGTAAGGAAAAGTGGTTAACAAAGGGATTTCCAGAAATATTTCTTGTTGTAACCGAGTATTTGTGAAACGTTAAAACATGAGCCGATTTTAATTGTTTTAACTAGGTATATACCTGTTGGCGTTTTGGAACAAGTTCCTCAAAAAATAAATGAGCGTCCACCATATTATTGTGGAAGGAACGACTTGGAGACACTGATGGCAAGTCCTTCTTGTGCTGACTGGGTGAAAATAAGGTAAGAGGATTCTGTCAAGAACTTCCATCGTTTGTCCTTGTAATAATGTCGCATTTCCGGTGGTTAAAGCACACAATTTTTTTATTATTCAGCGAGATGCTTCTTGGTCCAGTTCCCACAGAATTCACCTTTTTACCGAAGCACAAGGCTAATTCCTATGCTTAATTGTCGTAGAAATTTGTGTGATGGATAACGCTAATAAAGTATGCTGAAAATATTTTTTATTACATTAATAGTTATCATTAGAAATTAAATGATTTACAAGCGTAACATTCAAAAATATTGACTGACTCAACATTTGTGCTCATTTTCATTCACATTCAAGTATATGAACAAATCCTCATTCACCATTCACGTTGATATTACAAAAGCATTTCTGTACGCCAGTGAAGACACAAATTGGCCAACATAGGCATTCAACAAATACCTAGGAACATTTGTGATTTCAGTTTCTGATTATTCTAATAATATGTAACATGGATGTTTCTAGTTGATGTTTGATGGGATTATTATGTTGATGGGTGGTGGATTCCATTGATAGTTTTTGAGGCGCATATCAAGCAGTCAAAATTTTATTCACTGTAATGACTGCGAACAACAGATATCCATGATACCAGTTGTAGTTTACCTTTCAAACATTGGTAGCACAAGCTTTTAAAAAATCCAGATCGCCAAAACGGCTAATTAAGACTTGATAACGAGGCTTTAAAAATTATCGAAATCTGCTTATCCACGACGTTTTTTGAAGACTGTAGTCGAGTGCATCGATCTTGAAGTTGGTATACCACTTGTTGAGTCAATCTTTAATGGGCTGTTAGTTTTCCTTGGTGTAGTTAGTACTCTATAATGTTTATGGTGATTTCCAAATCTCCGATCTGCCATACGATGATGTTTTTTGTTCTTACTATTTTAGCTTGTATTTTCTTATGATGATGTGGCCCACACTAGTTTTCTGTAAAAATGTCCTCTATTTCGCCCATTGATCGAGTGCTTATTTTGTTAATTTTAAATTCCTTGTGTGGATGCATGCAGTCACATCCATATGGAACGACAATGTCAATTGGTACTGGCTCCCAACACCTGCTCGGATCATCCATGCGTCTCCGCATGGCGTGCATTATGCGATATTGTTGAACACATTCCATGCCTATTTTGGAACATTGCTGAAAGATATCAGTGTTTTAGAACATTATGTGAACACAATACAGCCAATCGTCAACTTACGACGTAGTCGATATCAGACTGGTTTTTTTTTTTTTTTTTAATTTAAAGGGAATTTTTTTTAATTCTTTCAACTGAAGGGTTGAGACAGCAATGAAAAAATAATAAATAAGTGAAAAATTACTTACCCCATTTGTTTTATCTACGAACACGCTGACGTTATCCAATATCGCATTTTTGCAGCGGATTTCCGTGTAGATTTTAGGTAAGAATTCGTAGTTATCCTTAGGTACTAGTCTGACATCTTGATTCTTGGTTTCACATAAGCGTTTGTGAGCAATGTGAATTTGCGATGTAAACTGAAATGGGAAAAAAATTATAAACCATGGGTAATTGAGCAAAGAATCGAGACTTGCTGCAGCTTTTGCTTACTGAGGTTCTTTCCTGCGATCCATGCGTAGATTCTACCCGGATAATCATAATGGTCAGACATACAATGCACCACAAAACCTAGAAATAATGAAAATACAGCTTTTAATTTGGTTATAAAATATATTTTCTTTAAGATACTTCTGTAGTTGGAACTCAACAAACTTATTGTTGCATGAGGATTTTGAGACCCTAGGGCCCTGGAAAAATCAGGGAAAAATGTAATATTTGAGAAAAAGTCATGGAAATTTACTATAAAAATTGTTGAACTTTTAAAAGTTTAAATTAATTTGCTGGACTTTGGACACCATATGGACAAAATAAGGGAAACAGTAATTAGCCGTAATAGGTTTTCTACTAGTGAGGGTAATTTTGGCATCTGGATGTTCTATTTTCGGCCTTTTTTGAACGGGATTAAAAATCTGTTTTCCTGTGATAAAAATGCAAATTTTCTGCTGCAAAATTGCATTTTTCGGGAATAAAAATCCGATTTTCCTACAGTAAAAAACTGATATTTCTGTGGTAAAAATACACATTTTTCGATGCAAAATTGTTTTTTCGGGATTAAAAATCCGATTTTCCTACAGTAAAAAACTGATTTTTCTGTGGTAAAAATACAAATTTTCTGCAGCAAAATTGCATTTTTCGGGATTAAAAATCCGATTTTCCTACAGTAAAAAACTGATTTTTCTGTGGTAAAAATACAAATTTTCTGCAGCAAAATTGCAATTTTCGGGATTAAAAATCAGATTAATTTTCTTGAAATTAAAATCCACTTTTCGATAGGAAAAATGCAAGTTTTCTGCAGTTTGAGCTGATCAGGGAAAAAATTTTTAAAACCTGGAATAGTCAGGGAAGTTGAATATTTTATTTGTGGGGGAATACTGATTGTGCTCCTATTTGAAACCCTCACAGGATGGTTCATATTCAGGATATAGAGATGATCCAGCATAGGGCAGCCAAATTTGTTACTCTCAGTTATCAACATTACGCGAATGGCAGAAATGCTCCGCTCTCCAAATTAGGAAACGTTGAGGTCCAGACGCAAATGTTTTTAGGGAGTCTTTTTTAAATTTTTTAATCTTTCTTGTAATTCATTTTTTCCCACTTTGGTCCTTATTTTTGCATGAGAGTAAACTATGGAATAGCCTTTCTGGCGAATATGCCCAGATTTAATAGAGATTCAATCTAACGATGATGTCCAAGTCGCTATACTGACGTAGAAGCATTCTCCTGAAATTGGGTACATCCCCCATACCAAATGGCATTTATTTGCTGACTGTAGGTTGCTGAGTTGAATTAAAATATTATTTCAATTATGACAACTAATAAACATTTTGTATAGAAATAATAGGGGCATGATTTTGGTTGCACACCTTGCATAGGACAGTTACTATAAAAAACAGAATGTCCTTCAGGAAACCTTTTTAAAGATGTAACCTTTATTCAGGTAGACGATGAAAGCTTGCCTGGAGTTACCCATAGGGCACTGAACCAATAAACTGGTAGCTGGTTTTAAAAAAAAAAAGAACACAGGAGCTTGAAGGCTTGCAAATGTTTGTTGATAAACAGCATGGAGAAAATATTCTTAATTGTTTAACATAACATTGTCATTTGACATACAATGGTAATGTCTTGTTACAATCCTTATCATTCCTATCAGGGTCAATCTCAAACGATTGTTAAAACGAAACAAAAGTCTGGCATCGGTGCAAGCATGCATTAGTGCACACTGCATGTTTCATGAAAGTGAAACATGGTTTCCCAAACATGTTTGTGATATGTGGATGCCCACCAACGGTTTGCAACCAAGTTTCATGAAGCTTTTGGCCAAAAAAAAACGTGTTTCATGAAACATTTCGGTGATCGCTCAAGAGGCGGTAAAATATATGTATAATTACTTTTAAAATGTAGATTATCAGCTAGAAATAGTTTAATTTAACGAATGGTGACATTATTTTAGCACATAAGCACATTTACTATAGCGTTTGACTAGAAAACAGTTTCTTGATTTTTTGATGAGGACAGATACATATATGTTGATGAATGAAAGTTTCAACAACTTAGTTTGCCAAAACTTTATTTCAGTTTCATGAAACATGCAGTGTGTACTAAGCTAAATATATATTAGTAAACAAGGCATATTGTAGAATCATTTACAACTTTACATCATCTCTTAATCTCATCAATTTAACTCATCTGTAAAGTACGTACAATAACTCATTTCTTATACATGCATGTACCAACAAGACTACTTTACAATCATTAAAGAAAATGCTTAGTTTTGAAGTTGTTGGATTCCAGTTTTGAACATAAAAATTCTTCTTACATTTTTCCTTTGGTTTCTTCACCTGTCAAAATTTTGGGACATTTGGAACATTTTGGTGAATCACAACCCAATCACTTTCAATGGGTGAAATTTTAAAACACAATTACAGCCAAACAAAAAAAGATTAAATAAAAATAAAAATTGTTTAAAATAGCATGTACCATTCTGCCAGCAGGTGGTAGCATGAGAATGCAAATTAACGTACATTTTTCAAACTTGTTTATTAATTTTAAAAAAATCTACCAGCTCAAAGTGAAAAACGAAAAATTGATACCATTGCTGATTTATCAAACTATTTTAAACAATTTCTATTTTTACTTAATCTCTTTTTGTTTGGCTGTAATTGTGTTTTAAAATTTCACCCATTGAAAGTGATACGTTTGTGATCCAGCTTAAGACATCTTATGATGCATTTTTATGCGATGGCTCCTGTTATCTAGAAACAGGTTTTTGTTTTGTTTTCTTGCACATGTTTTTGGATGCCAAAAGTTTGCAATATCGTTGATGGAAAAATCAAATTGTAAAGTCTGGCATGACTTGCCAAAGAATCGTTTTAGGTTTATTACCCTGTGGGGGGGCCCGTAATAAAAGAATGAAAACTAATACAATAAGTTTTAAACCTCCTAAACCTCCGCTTTGGAGATTTAACCGGTTATGAGTGGTCGGTCGCATCCATTAAAATGTCTGAAGTGAATCTAAGGGAACCTTGAGTTCTTATGCAAGGATATATACTCAGTGACATGGAAAAAAAAATCCAGTATGATGTCGAATAAGTTATCCAAGGTTAACTTAAGTCTATGAAATAGATGAGAAACTTGCTTTGTTTGTCTCTGTAAGTTTAACATTTGCTTGTGTGCCATATTTTGGTGCAGTACATACTGTTGTACGGCGTTCTCGTTAGATGGCGCTGATTTTTTTTAAGGGTATGGAAGTTCTGAACAGCAACCCAAGTGTTTATCTATTTTGCAATGCAAACTTTGGAAGAATATGGTGTTGACAGTAGCAGAAGGAACTCTAGAACAATGCGATTCCTAATTAAGGATTCCAAAAGTTTCTATATATTGACGTCATGTGCTAATATTTTCCTAAATATATACTCTCCATGATAGATAAAGATAAATTTAGTAGGAGGTGAATCATTTTCAAGTTTGAAGAGAATCCTGTTTGTTGATTGTTAACCTTTGAAGAGAATCCTGTTTGTTGAGTGATTTCCACACAATTGAGTTTATTTTCATGTATTTCTGCCAGGAAGTATTAATACTAAAACTGATTTACGAATCTGAATTGAATGCGTTTTAACGGAAACTGCAAAGGTTTTTGGGCTGTTTTTCCTTATTTTTGTTGCTATTGTCGATTTCTGTGGGTGTTATTTTGATTTGAAGTACATATAAGGCATTTAAGGAATGCATGACACACCTATCTGATATCCTAGAGATTTGCCCTTGAACAAACAATGGACAAACAATATTTCTCAAGTTTAGCTTTGTCTTGCTTTATGTGCTAATGATGGATAGAAATAATTGCAAATCTTCCCTACATTGAATGCCTTTTTTAATTGAATTAGTTGAGGTACTTAATCACTTTCGATAAATTCCAGTTGTACTATGTTGTACTATGAGTTGTTGGCACAAATACATATGGTCACCAGCTTTGTTTTCAAAAGTTGAAATAGCCTCTAAGACTTACAGTACTAAATACGCAGACATAATTTTTTCCAACACTCACTACAATGAGTTTGCAAATTTTGGCTAAACTTGTTTTTTTGGACCTCTATAATCTCATGCAAGAATATTCTACAATTTAGAACATGGTTGAAAATACATCGTTAGTTGTTACAAAACCTTAGCTCCACAGTTATCTGACAGAATTTTAATGGGCCCTTACTCAATCAGCATACCACGTGCATGGCCCAACTACACTTCAGTATGCAAGTGGAGTTTAATATTAGTCACCATTTCATTAGTATAGTTTTTCCTGTATTTCAAGTAGTAATTATCCTAAGCCACCAGGACTTTATTTAATGATTTGGGAAATAATTAGTACTCGTCACTCAGTAAATAAGAACAGAAATTTGTGTATAAAAATATGCAGTGCAATTAATTCCTTTAGCTCATAAAGTTTGATGTTTCCTACTGATTTTATAGATGCCTTTTATGGACGACAGTTTCAGAAAAATAAAAAATAAATTGTTTTGTGGCAAAATACAAGAAATTTTACAAAAGTGAAAACATTTTTTCCGTTGATCCCAACCGCCTCACTCTGATGTAAAATCCCTCTAAACTAATATCAAGCACACGGTCCCAACGCTATTAGTTTAGAGGGGTTATCTGTATAGGGCCAAAATAGTTCACTCCAAAATTCTGGACCCATAATTATATCTAAGCCACCAAGAGTTTATTTAATGATTTGTGAAATAATTAGTACTCTTTACTCAGTAAATAAGAACAGAAATTTGAATATAAAAATATATGCAGTGCAATTAATTCCTTTAGCTCGTAAAGTTTGACGTTTCCTTTTTTTTTTTTGGTTGACAGTTTCAGAAAAATAAAAAAATATATTGTTTTGTGGCAAAATACAAGAAATTTTACAAAAGTGAAAACATTTTTTCCGTTGATCCCAACCGCCTCACTCTGATCTAATAATCCCTCTAAACTAATATCAAGCACACGGTCCCAACGCTATTAGTTTAGAGGGGTTCTCTGTGTTTGGCCAAAATAATCCACCCCAAAATTCTGGATCCATTTTTAATCCTTTGTATAGCAAGCTTTGCAATAAAACACTTGCATACCATGAACTGTCTTTTCACGATATTATTATTATTCAAGATGCAGGATATGTTAAGGGGTGATCCATAAATTATGTCACACTTTTTTGCCTCTTTTTAAACACCCCCACCCCTTTGTCACAATTGTCAC
>JAQGBW010004514.1:0-13629 GCA_034698625.1 Julus scanicus
CGAGGCTGCGTATGTGCCAATCCTGGGATCCAAATAAAATCCTTTTGTTTGCCTTTTCCACTAGTCCTGTCTCACACTCTCCCTCGCGCATGCGCACAGTAGTGAAGTTGGAGTTGTGAAACGCACAGTTTCATACAACATTTTTTTAAATCTTTTTTCATTAACTAGGGGATGACTAAAGAGTTAAGGTGAATCAGAACCTATCACTTTCAATGGGTTAAATTTCAAAACACACTCACAGCCAGACAAATAGAGATTAAATAAAAAAAAATTTTTTAAAATAGCTTGATAAATATGCAATTGAAATTGATCGTCGTTTTTCACTTTGAAATGGTGAATTTTTTAAAAATTAATAAACAAGTTTGAAAAATGTCCCTTAATTTTCAGGCTCAATGCTGCCACCTGCTGGAAGCGTGGGCACATTAACGGCCATTTTTTAAACTTGTTTATTAATTTTAAAAAAATCTACCGTTTCAAAGTGAAAAACGACGATCAATTTCGATTGCTTATTTATCAAGCTTTTTAAACAATTTTTATTTTTATTTAATCTATTTTTGTTTGGCTGTGAGTGTGTTTTAAAATTTTATCCATTGAAAGTGATAGGTACTATACCCCCTTATGCATAACTTTGTGTTGAACACCAATTTTATGCTGGAATTTCTCTTAGAGGTCAGGAAATTTTTGTTTATCAGAAAAATCTCAAAAAATTACATGGAATTGGTAGTGCCAGTAGTGTTTGTAAATTTATAGGATGGGCCAACATGTCCCAACATATTTTCTGGACACCCAACTTTTCAACGGTCTATGAGGGGAGAAAGGAGTCTGTTTTAAAATGGACACATGTGAACATGGGGTAGGAAGGAGGGGGTCAATTTTTGTAGGAATTTCGGGGACGTCCTTTTTAAATGGCCCCTAACTGTATACGGATTGCTAGTTCTTGAATACTTGTGCATGTTTGGCTCGGCTCGTTTGGGCAAACATGTTCAAGTGTGGTCAGACTTTTTAAATGGCAGTGAATATCGTAAATGTACATTATCATGCATTTACAAAAGCTGGACTTATTACTGGGGGAAAAAAAACCTGATCACGACAAATTAAGTTTGTAGCATTACCCAGAATGCAACGCACTTGGTTCATTTGTGCTTGTTCAACAACTGTGGACGCACCTTGCACTTTCGAAAGCACTTGATGAAATCCATTCCTAGAAAATTACACCTTTCTTTATTCATGGTGGTGGAACCTACATATTTCGCCATTCATACAGTCACAATCCTTCTTGGAATGGATGATAACAACTTTCGAACAGTTTCTATAGTTTGTAAGAAAATGTCACTCAACATAATAATGCACTCACTTAAAGCTACTATGAATAAGTCTTATTCTTGTTTACCCCATACTGAAACTTTCCTCAAACAAGTTTATTTTGGAAGATATGTTTGTCAAAACATTAATGACACTAATATGAATTTTTAAAAAGATTTCCCCAACTATGTTTACTCTATACTCTTAACTCCTAATAAATAAGATTGTTGCCTTTTAACACAGGTTAAATAATAAATAAGGTAATTAGTACCTAGCATAATTGAATAAAAGGTACCCTTGAACTGTCACGACTTATAGGCATCATCCTTTAAAGGTGCCCAGATGGTTCATTTTTTATTTATACAGGCACAGAAACAGGGAGTCGGCAGTGCTCAGTAGTGTTTAATATACATTTTTCTAAAAAAAAATCTCTTACACACCTAGCCATCCACTTCACAGAATGCCATATGCTTTAAAGGACTGCTGTAACTCTCAATGCCAATAAAACTAAATAAATAAACACCATTTTCGCTTTAATTGCTCCCGCACACTCAAGAAATGTGTCGAAGTATTTAGAAAAGCAGCAGTTGGGGGATCTCTTTGCTCCCTGTTAGAGTGTTAATAAGAGTGGTGTTGAATTTGAAAAGTTTGTGAAAAATGGCATCCTGGGTGAGTAGAGAAAGTAATGGATAACTTTGTCGTGTGTGTGTGAATTTACAACAGTTGTCAGGAACATGGGGAAGCGATCACCTACTGTATAACAGTTTCAAGATTATCATCCATATGTACCAATATGGTACTTCCTCTATATATGTCCACTTTCTGTTATAACCATAACAGCATGTGCCCTTATCATTTCTGTATTTCATTATAACTGGAAAATGTGGAAACCTTAGGCCAGAGGGAAAGGTCGTTTGTGTGATCACATTTTTCTAGGGTAATAGGGTCCAGAATCTTAGGATAGAATATTTTGGCCAGAAATTGCGTTTTTACCTTAGAAACTTTGCACCTTTTACGAAGAAAATTTGCGTTTTTGCCTTAGAGAATTTGTGCTTTTACCTTAGAAAATTTGCACCTTTAATGTAGAAAAATGACGTTTTTACCTTAGCAATTTTGCACCTTTAACACAGAAAAATTGCATTTTTATCTTAGAAAATTTGCGTTGTCACCTTAGAAAATTTGCAACTTTAATAAAAAAAAATTGCATTTTTACCTTAGAAAATTTGAACCTTAAAGCGCAGAAAATTTGCGTTGTCACCTTAGAAAATTTGCAACTTTAATAAAGAAAATTTGCATTTTTACCTTAGAAAATTTGAACCTTTAAAGCGCAGAAAAAATTTGCGTTTTTACCTTAGCAATTTTGCACCTTTAACACAGAAAAATTGCATTTTTACCTTAGAAAATTTGAACCTTAAAGCGCAGAAAATTTGCGTTTTTACCTTAGCAATTTTGCACCTTTAACACAGAAAAATTGCGTTTTTACCTTAGAAAATTTGCATTTTCACCTTAGAAAATTTGCATTTTCACCTTAGAAAATTTGCATTTTCACCTTAGAAAATTTGCAACTTTAATGCAGAAAAATTGCGTGTTTATCTTAGAAACTTTACACCTTTAATGCAGAAAAATTGCGTTTTTACCTTAGAAAATATGCGTTTTCACCTTAGAAAAATCGCACTTTTAATGCTAAAAAAAAATCCATTTATAAAGCAGAAAAATCACGTTTTAGTCGCAAAAGTACAATTCCCCTTTTTATATTTTGCCAATTCGGTTTGAAATTGTACAATTTCTTGGATTTTGAGGGGAAGATCTATCCCCAAGTAGGGACAAACGTGTTTTTGTTTTATTTTTCCTGGGGAAAGGTGCCATTTTATTTGACCAAGTCATATTCAGTTTCTGGTCATAATTATTGAACACTTTTTCGCACACTTATCATTTTTGTATTTCGATATTATTTGTGACAACTGTGACCAAGGGGTGGGGGTTAGTTCGGTAATGTGACATCAACAATCAAAATTTATTTCAAATGGTAAAAAATATGCAGTAAATTTTTTTTTTAAATTTTTTAACATTCGAAATTTTGAATAGCAGTCGGGAAAAAAGATTTGGGTCCTGCTACTCATCCTACTTTGGGATTGCTACTCATCAATCATCATAGCAATCTATTATTTAATATAATGTTATTAATATCAACATTGGTTTCATTAATTAAAAATTAGGTTTTTGAATATTTTTAAGTATTTTAACAAATTAAATTATAAAAGAATATAGAATTATTAAAAAATAATTGGGAGGGAGGGGGGGGGAGGGGAAGAAATCGACGGGTTGTGGCATCAGAATAGATGGGGTGTAGTATAATTTGTGACAAAGGGGGGTGTTTAAAAAGACGCAAAAAAGTGTGACATAATTTATGGATCATCCCTAAGACCGTATACAAGTGATCAAATTTAGGGGGATATAGTGTCCGGAATCTTGGGGTGGTCTATTTTGACCATATACGAACTAACTATTTTAACTAAGAAAAAAAATTGTACTATTAATGTAACATAAATGCATTTCTAAAACCGAAAAATCGCATTTTTATGGCAAAACTGCAATTTCCCTTTTATATTTTCCCGATTCGGCTTGAAATTTGTAAAATTTATTAAAATTTGGGTGAGGGGGGAAGGGGGGGGACATTTCCCCAATAACCCCTCTCTTCCCATATACGGCCTTGCCTCAGCCATTTAATCAAAATTCCAACATGTCTTCAGGCTTTTCGCATCATTATAGGCTAATTATTTTTTAAGATGGATATGCTAATTGGATAAGCATTTTGTATATCATGTTGTTTGGCCAGCCCGAAGAAATTGAATTTTAAAGTAGTATTTTATGTAAGAAGAACCACAAATGCCTTACATGCTCGAAAAGTTAATTCTTAAGATTATGGTATTAGCATCGAGTTCAGGTTCACAATAATGAAAAGCCACATGTAATGGACTTTGTTATTTAGAGCTAATAAACTACGATTATCAACATCTTAAAAACATTGTCTGGTTTCCACTGGCTCTCCCCGCCCATCCCCTGTCCACACCGACTAATACACGATTGTTTCGTTTGTCTTTTGTCTTGCAGACAGTAGTTGAGGATTGTGGCAAGCCAGATCTGATCCAACTGGAATTGGAGAGGAGTGACACCCGGTATGCGGTAATGGAAAAAGAGGGAGGAGATCGGTGGAATGGATGGCTGAAACCGTCCTGTATTCCCATCACCATCATCCTCATCCTAATTGTGCTAGTCGTGCTGTTACCACTCATCGATCAGCACAAGACAGCCATCGACCAGGAGCAAGTGAACAAATTTTTAAGTACATGGGATAAATGTCAGAATAAATGCAGGTGAGAGCAGTTATTCTTAGCAGCTAATGGCACCATTTGCAGCTTGTCCAAGCACTTTTCATATGAGCTTCTGGCACGCCTTATTGAGTAAAGTAAAGCAGTCCTTTTTTGATTTACATTCATATCCAATGCTGGAAAACATGTTTTGAAAACTTTTTCAATAGTGTTGTCATGTGCAAAGGGCACTTCTCTAGACAAGCAAAAAAGTTGGCACAATGCAACTGCACCACTTTATTTTTCATCAGCAGCACTAAATAATTTAATTTGAATATACATTGAATAAAATAAAATAAGCTGAATGCATTAGAAAGCCATTGGGAAATTAACTCTACATATTCAGAAAATTGATTTCGTACGTTGTCTTGAAATACTTCCATGTCTGAATTTTGGATGGTTTTTTTTCTAATCTTATTTATTCATTTTTATGTTTAAAATAATAAAAAAAAAAAAAAAAAAAAAAAAAAAATACGAAAGAAGGTTGTGAAGATTCATAAATGCATTTGGGTTCAACATATGATGATAATTACTTTTATTTATTTTTATTTTATGAGTAGGTTACTCTTTTGCATATGTAGTTCTGCTGTTTTGCATAATGGATATTCTGCAGATAATGTCACAGGCTGCATTCCTTGACTTCAAAACTTTCTACAGTGGTACCTCCGAAAAGCGGACAGTCACGAAACCACGAGTTTTGTCCGTTATTCGGAGATGTCCGCTATTGGGGAGGGCAACCTTTTTATAAAAAAAAATTGTTAAAATGTCCTAGGTTTACAATGCTACAAATACATGTTCCGCATTCGATGTTTAGGTATATGAACATTGCTTTTTTATATAAGTCAAATTAAAAAAAACACCTTTCCTATAAAACAAGTTGATAACACAAATCAAGAAAGTGTACAACAGTACTGCATCTTAATTGCTGTGTTGTCAAGGAAAGGGTTTGGAAAACATTGGAAATGTATGATTCAAAACAGGGGTGCCACAAAAAAAAGAAACGTTTTTCATATATTCGTAACTTTTTTGGCTTTTAATAAAAGCAAATCCGATTTTGCACAAATATAGGCAACACACGTACCAACAAAACAGCTATTTCAATTTGTACTCAAAGTGTCTTCCATCCGCAGCAACACTTTGTGCCATTGGGCAATTGACGAGTCGATTACTGTTTGATCAAGTTCATCCCAAGTTCAACACCAGTATTATCGAACAAGGATTCGTGATGTCAAAGAGTTAAGACGCCGAATTCTGGTCAATTTCCGAATTGCGCAAGCGTCTCCGGGCATGTGTTGCAGTGGATGAAGTACTTTTGAGTACAAATTGAAATAGCTGTTTTGTTGGCACATTTGTTTAATATAGTTGTGTAAAATTGGATTTACTTTGATTAATAAACAAAACAGTTACGAATTTATGAAAAAGATTCTCCCTTTTTTAAGCGACCCTGTATATGTATAATTCAAAACAGTTTGAAAATAGTGAAAAACAGCTCAAATGAAGCACTTGTTAAATTCCAACTGTATTCAACTAAACATTCAACCGATTTGGATATAGAATTTATGAATTTATGAAAATACCTGTCCGTTATTCAGTGTCCGCTATCCAGAGGGAATAACATGGATTGTCCTATATAAACAGACTGGCCGGGACTCGTAAAAATGTCCGTAATTTAGAGGTGTCCGTTATTCGGGAGTGTCCGGTATGGGAGGTAAAACTGTATATGATCATTTCTCTGTCTCGAGCCCTTTGCTCGCGACAGATTTTGCATTTAATTTCCTTTGAAACAGGGAATCAAAAACCACGTGATGCCATCTGTGATCCCTCTGGATGTAAACCCCTGGTGAAAAAAACAATAGAAACCAATAGAGATTTATATTGGTTCTATTGTTATTTGGACACTTTATTGTTTTTAATTGTTTTCTATGGTTCCTGTATTGACTTCTATGGTTTAGCTGTATTGACTGAACAATAGAAAACAATTGAAACCAATAAAACCAATAGAAATTTTCTATTAATACCAATAGAAAACAACGTTCCAAATAACAATAGAAAACAACGTTCCAAATAACAATAGAAAACAATAGAGATTCATATTGGTTCTATTGTTATTTGGACACTTTATTGTTTTCTATGGTACCTGTATTGACTTCCATGGTTTAGCTGTATTGACTGAACAATAGAAAACAATAGAACCAATAGAGATTTTCTATTAATACCAATAGAAAACAACGTTCCAAATAACAATAGAAAACAATAGAAATCTCTATTTATTTATTTTTTTCACTAGGGATGCGTTACTATATAGCTTTTGGCCCAATGTCCATAGCAGTCCACCACTGTAAATAATTCTCTTGTAAAATTGATTTACTTAATATTGAGTACATGAATGTCATTTCAGATTTTCGATCGTGGAAAGCATACCAGAGAATCTGACGTTTGTAAATAATTCCATATCATTCCCGTCGGTGTATGACGGATGGATGAATATGCTAAGCATAGCCCGTGAATCCATTCACATAGCATCTTCCTACTGGACTCTCCGAGCTGGTCTAGGGGTCGGAGAAGATTTGGACAAAGAAGTGAGAACTTCGCAAGAATATATACTTTGTAAGGTGCACAAGTACGTGAGACAGTAATGTTTATTTTTTTTTATATTTCTTTTAAGGGCGAGAATATTTTCAACGAACTAATGCGTGCTGGTACTGAGCGTAACATAAGCATACTTATAGCACAGGACCAACCTTCCTATTCCCAACCGGATCGTGACACCTTTGAGCTGGCAGCAGCTGGTAAGGACTAGAAAGAACTTACCACCTTTCTTTTTTTTAAATATTTTTGGGATCACCAAAGTGTAACGCTACATTTTATTTGTCATTTGTATAGGTGCGGCCACGGTACGGAGTTTGAATTTTCAGGCTCTCTTAGGAGGTGATTAACTGGAGTTTTGTTTTTTCTTTTAAAGGGGTTTGAAATACTATCCTTAACAATGGGTAAATTTGCAACAACACTCACAGCCAAACAAAATGAGATTAAATAAAAATAAAATTGTTTAAAATAGCTTGATAAATCAGCAATTAATAAATCAGTTAATATGCACGTGCAGGATGAGAATGCAAATTATCGGACATTTTTCAAACTTGTTTATTAATTTTAAAAAAATCTACTATTTTAAAGTTAAAAAGATAAGCGAGTGACCTTGCTGATTTATCAAGCTATTTTAAACAATTTTTATTTTTATTTAATCTCATTTTGTTTAACTGTGAGTGTCGTTGCAAATTTACCCATTGTAAAGGATATGGTCTCAAACCCCGTTAAAAAACGTTTCAGGGTCCATTCAAAATGGACGTCCTCGAATTTCCTTCAATAATTGATATTTCCTCCCCCCCCCCCCTTCCCCTCCGCTCACTCCTTACCCCCTGCCCACACGGTGTACATTTTAGCCAAGACACCCCCCTTACCCTCAAAGACGTCCTTATTTTTGAAAAGTTGTGTGTCCAGATCCCATAAATTCCAACGACGTTTTTCCAGATATTTATGAATAGCCGAAATTTCCTAACCTCACCCTGGTGAAAAACCAATATAGAATTGTCAAAAATGAATTGGTTTGTATTGCTATTTGAATATTGATTTATATTGTTGCCAATAGTCATTTTGTATTGATTTCTATTTTTGTTAATAGTCAATAGATATTGGTTTTTATGGTTAACTACCACCATTCACCAGCTATATATTGGTAATTGCTGCCAATCAAATTGCCAATGGCTATACAACATTAAATTGTATGTAAATTACTGAAGAATAATCATATAGTAGTATTTCAAATATTACATTTTAGCTTGTGATAAATTCCTGCCATCAAACATTAAAAATTAAGATAATATTCAAAAATGTTTGTTTCAATTTAATGATTACAAAATTGATACACCTGAATTAAAATGGATCAATTCAAACCAATAAAACCAATATAAATTTTGCATTGGTTTCTATGATATTTTTCACCAGGGCGAAGAGAAATTCCAGCATGAAATTGTTGTTTAACACAAATTTAGGCATAATTTCCGAGGTTTTAAAAGTTAAAGTACATTTGGAACTGGGATAGATTTCTTTTGGTGTCCATTTTCCCTTTCATTAACTTAAAACTCAACTAAACAAAAAATCCAAAAACTAAATATACCATCATTAAGTAGCTTTTCTTGATAAGTTGTACTTTTAAATATACACAATGATACTAATACACAAACTAAAAATCGTTTAGCTGGAATTTTGCATACCAAGTTCTGGGTAGTTGATGGGAAACACTTCTATCTGGGCAGTGCTAACATGGATTGGCGATCACTGACACAGGCAAGTATCTGTACTGAATTTTTTGCTGATAACACTATTTCACAAAACTGCAATTTTGATAACATTCTGCATGTTGATCAGGTTAAAGAAGTTGGAATCATCGTGACTGACTGTAGTTGCCTAGCAGAAGACCTTGAGAAGATTTTTGAAATTTATTGGATGTTGGGTGTCCCTGGTGCTGCCATTCCTCCATCTTATCCTGCTGAACTAGAGACTGATTTCAATTACACTAATCCAGCCACCCTACCATTAAATGACACAGTGTCTCAAGTGTACTTTGGAGTGAGTCTTGCATAAGATGGCGTATCTTTGATGATTTGCTACAGAATTTGAGTCATTTAATTTATAATTGTTATTAATTGGGTTTTTTGTTGGATAGAGTTCACCACCTGCTATGTGCACTGAAGACAGGGCCAATGATATTGATGCAATCATTGATGTCATGGATAAGGCAGAAAAATTTGTTCATATCGCTGTAATGGATTA
The DNA here is from genome assembly GCA_034698625.1 of Julus scanicus. Taxonomy (NCBI): domain Eukaryota; kingdom Metazoa; phylum Arthropoda; class Diplopoda; order Julida; family Julidae; genus Julus; species Julus scanicus. The sequence continues at coordinate 9,501 of JAQGBW010004514.1, forward strand.
TTACCCTACAACTCTGTACACCAGTACCACCGAGTAAGTTCATGTATCAGGTTTTATGCAAAAATACCTCATGGACATTTGAAAGCCATCACAGGATGCACATTTTATAATATCATCCTGTTGGCTAACAAAAAAACTAAACATGGAAAGCTTTTCTTTAAATATTAGTACTGTAATGATCCGAAATACGGACCCGCGACGAGAAAACCACAATAGGGTCATGATATTGGGTTGGAACCATTTAATATCATATAAAGCTCACATGGATCACTGCTTGCCAACTAGCAGGACTTATACAACAAGAACTTAATGTATGAATCGACATATAAACACACTTGGCGGCTGACCGACCTGGTCAGGCCCCAAATCCCAACTGCCCTTCTGCTGACCCAGGTTTCCTTTATATACACTTTTCACCCCCTGGTGGCAACCTGGGCAGCAGGAATGTAGATCCTTCTAGAACATTCCTCGCTTACGCAACAACAAATCCCCATTATCATACTTGCGCAACATAATTAACATTCATACCCTTGCCCGTGCTCCAAATTACACATTCCAAACATACCACAAATCATACACCGATCCCCAGCCCCAGGGGATCGTTACAGTACAAGCTTTAAAAGATCCTGAAAAATGTTTTTATATGGATTTTCAGATTTTGGCCTGTTATCGACGACAAATTGAGACAGATTGCTATCGAAAGAGGGATTCAAGTTCGGCTTCTGGCAAGTCACTGGAACCACACGCTTCCTACTATGCCGTATTACTTAAACTCTCTCGCAGCATTAAACAATACATTTGCTCCTATTAGCATTGAAGTGGTAATCTTTTTCAGCCAATTACCATATTTTATGGACTATAAGACGCACTTTTTTCTTCAAAAAATTTGCCTCCAAAATTCAGGTGCGTCTTATACTCGCGTCATATACTACTTTTTTTTTTTTTTTTTTTAAATGGCTTAAAAATTAAGGTGCGTCTTATAGTCCGTAGCGTCTTATGGTCCGTAAAATACGGTAACACATTTCGTAAAACATTCAGTGTGTCAACAATATTTTTTAACAAACTGCATGTTTTTTTGGTTGTTTTTTGCAGAAGTTATTCGTAGTGCCCTGCTATACAGCGGAACAGCAATCAATACCCTATGCAAGAGTTAATCATAATAAGTACATGGTTACAGATAATGCAGTTTATATTGGTAAGTGTATCAACAATCATATTGCCATTTTATGTTTACTGACTTTAATCCTCTATGGAATAATAAAATGTGGGGGAATATTACCCGGGCTTGTTCGAGGGGGTGGAACCACTGAAAAATCTACGTCTTGGGCATGCCGAATCATCAATTCCCGAATATATTTGGCTAATAAAATATTTGAACTCACAGGTACTTCGAACTGGTCAGCAGATTACTTCGTGGACACTGGAGGTGCATCAATTATTGTGAATCAAACTCTTGCCTCTATAGTGCCAAACATAACCATCAATGATGTTCAACCTATGAAGGAAGACATGCAAGCGCTGTTTGAGCGAGACTGGACATCAGAATATGCAAGACCGTTATCTGAATTTCTTGGAAAAGCATGAAAGGCCAATGTGACCAAGCCATCGATTCATTTTTTTCTTCTATGAAATATGAAAACGTGAAGGGAAATGGTTTCCAACAATAAATGTCGTGCCTTCTGAGAGCCGTGTATTTGAAGTTCCAGAAATGCATCAAGCAAAATATACACAGACTTGCAGCTGATTACACAATGGACTTTACAATTAATTTACGAGCTTGAGAACCTTAAATCATGCCAGGACGCCATTTAAGCTTCATGGATACATGCTGATCCAACGAAATTAATTTCATTTTAAATAAAGTATTCGTTAATTTGTTCACGTGTTCAATGGTGCGATTATTTAATTACAAACTTACTGCATCTTGTTGAATGAATTTGGGATGTCTTCTTATTTCCAGAAATTTCAGTCAAGCATATTCTTCTTCCAATTCATTTTTTGGCTTTTCTTGCCAGTTTTAGTATTACATAGAGCAATGTACCTTCAGTCAGAAACGATTTCTTCATAGATACGAATAATCAAATAAAATTTAAGAAACGACATTACCTGAAAATAACTGCAATCCTATCTAAGGAACTTCGAATATGTAAATAATGCTTACTGCCCTTGAGCGCTGGTATATGGGCTGTTCCAGGTATTTTGACAGATTCCTGAAATTCCACAACCTGAAACCCTTGCTAAAATAAAAGCAATTAGCTTATCAAAAAATAATTATTATTTGAAATGCAGTGGCAGGCCCAGGAATTCTGGAACTACATTTTTTTTTTTTACATATTGGCCAAATATAATATTAACAAGCTAACATTTGAAGCTTAATTTAAAATAAAGTTGGCATATGACGTACCATTCCTCATTAATATTGCTCACAATTGTTACAGAAAACGTGCTAAAAATTCAGCATTTACTGGGTAGAACACTTAAAAAAATAAAATAAACACTAGAAATCTTGTAAATAACACTCACACAAGTTTTTCCCTGATGACCGTGCCATGGTTCCATGGTTTCACGGATGATGGTTCCAAAGAATTTTCTTGTTAACATGTCTTCAGTGTTACATGTGAAGTTGTCATAATTTTCAAGATGCCATTGAGGAATAATGTCTCGTATGCTGATGACATTTCACAGAAGTTCACAGAAGATAATATGATTATTGACACTGGCTGAATGTGATACCAAAAAGGTATTTACACTCTGGATAATGCAGCCAATATCAGGATTCTGGAAAAGTTTTTCCACAACGTTTTAGATACTTAAATTATGCTTTATCGTAATTTCCATCAATAAATATTACATATCTTAAAATGTATCAAGGAACATTCTCCTTGAGAATTCAAGTATAATAAAAACAAATATATTAATAATTGCATCTGATTCCTGTCCCTCGTGCCATATTCTGAAAAGAATTGTCCTTATTCCGGATCAACATCATATTGGTAATGCGCTGCTAACGGGTCATACGCCACCATGAAATGCTGAATCAGAATAAGGCTGTTTGGCACGCAAATGTATTGTTTTTGTAAAACTGTCTATGGATACATTAGTACTAAAGATCAAAATTAAAGTTACTGTGATATATTTGACACAAAGTTACAAGTATCAAACTTGGCGACACGTAACATCTGCAATGTTGCGTGTCTTCAATTCTTTGAGAATTTAGCATTCAGGACGCTCAGTCCTAAAAATTACACTAATATATTAAGAATATGAAGATTTCTGGCAAGTCATATTCAACCTCTTCTTACATGCTAGTGAGTTAGTTCATGGCAAGAAACCATATATTCAAAACTGAGCAAATTTTTCCAAAGAAACTCTAGATCTAATTCGTTGAAAGACTATTTGGAATGTAGTTACCCAAATCCCAATTAAATTAAATGGTAGATTAAAAACTAAGTAATCTATGATTGAATTGATGTAACAAAACAATTGTACATAGTATCTTTATCATCAACTAACGATTTTAGCACAAAAGATTAGAATACACCTGTACTTTCATGATTAAATCAATCAAGATAATTAATCCAGCAACATACTTCCCATTGCGTCTTTGACGCTGACACTTGAATCAACAATAATTCAAAAATATTATGAATTGTAAAATTATTAAAATTAGAATAACAAATGCATATACATGTGGAATGTGTTAAATATATACTCTTTGATTGTTTCCCTTTTTTTCAATGACTACAGTTTAGATTGAATTAAAGTAATAAACTAACTACAGATACACAAAATTCGTGGAGATAAACTTGAGATGTGTTCTGATATTCAAAAGCAACAACTATAGTATTCCAAAAACGAAATTTTAAATGCACTCTTATATCAAATTATCGTCTTCCACCCATTTCTAATTACAGTGGAACCCCGATTTTACGTTGTCCGTTTCGGACGTTATCCCGCTTCCTACGTGATTTTATGCTGGTCCGTGGAAATTTCCTATACCGATAATGTAAAAATATCCCGGGTTTTACGTTACCCTATCCCGCTTAATGCGTTTTTTTTTTTGTTTCTGGCCATTTTTCGTTGCCATTTTCCTCATTGTTGAATAACTGAAGTTCTAATCCTGCGTCAT
>JAQGBW010004515.1:0-13627 GCA_034698625.1 Julus scanicus
TATTTAAGGTCCATACCTTCACTTCTCAAGTGAACGGTGTACAAACAATAGGGACTCACCAAAGATAGTCACCTCAACTGCTTAAAATCTTAGGGGCAAACTGGGTTTTCGTGAAAATGTCGGCCAAGTTAGCCGGGCCTGGGACACTTTTCAGGGAGAAATATCCTTTTAAATGCCAGTCTTTCACAAAGTAATTTCATATATCAATATGTTTTGTCCTTGTAGTTTCCATTTCAATCTTCGAGAAATTTATAGCAGATAGGAAATCTGAAACGATAATAGGGATATTCAGAACATTTTTGACTGGTGTAAAGCACTTAGAAGATGTTCGCCAGTTAGTGAACCTCTTTTAAGCAGTTTACAACAGCCATGAATTCAGATTCCATTGAACTCAAGGCTACAACACTCTGCTTTTTACAGATCCACGACAGGGGAACACCACCCAAAAACACCATAAAGCTTCTAAAAAGCTTTTTCGTTCATCATGGTCGCTTTCCCAAGAAGCATCCGTGTAAGCGTGTAGGGTGTCAAAATCGCAGCTAGATTAGCAAATCCGCTGTTCTGCAGTGTTAATGCAGTACTGTAAGAGCTGTTGTAAGTGTTTTACATGCATTAATGAATGCATCGTGTTAAATTGCGAAAGCAAAATTGTCGCAAACAAAATGTCTGGATGAGACCTGCTAGCAAGAAACCGCAGGCTACCGATAAGTTGCCTATATGGTAAGGAATTGTCCTCCTCTCCATTCTCTGAAACCTTTTGGACCATTGTTCTTACGTGCATAGGTACATTGACAACTGAGTTTGCCATCATTTTATATGTGTGGGCGAGAGCATCTATATAGTTGTGTTGATTCATATAGATCTCATCATTTGTCCTTGCAAAGTTTACACCAGGAAGCCTAGTAATTAGACCTGATAAAGCCTAGTAATTAGACCTGATAAAGCAATGTCAAAAAGTTTGCCTATCACTGCTACTCAGTGATTTTTAATGGCTTCATTAACAGCAAAAATCAATATGTCATCAACATAAACCAGTATCACTACATTTTCATTTAAAACAAAAGCACATGAGTAACCCTTCAGTTTTATGAATCCTAAATTTAAGAGTTCATCCACATACTTTGAAATGCCATTGACGGCCACTTTGATGTAGATCATACTTGGATTTTTTTAGTTTCCACACACTGACCTGGTTAGAGTTTCTAAAACCCTCTGGAAGTGTCACCTAAGTAGTTTCTGGTAAGTCTCCGTAAAAGTAGGCGCACTTAACATTTAAGTGGCAGTCTACCCATTTACGACGCATCACTAAAAGCATTAAGAATAAACAAATAAGCACAAAATTAACAACTGGCAAAAAGACCTAATCATAATCCACCCCGTGGCTTTGGAGATTGCCTTGCACTACCATTCATGCGCGATAACGCTGAATGGTACCAGTTGAATCCTTTTTATGTTTAAATACTCATCTTGTTCTGAGTATTTCAGCATCCGATGGCTGAGGCACAATTTCATAGACATCACGATTGCTCCTACAGTAAGATATGTTAAATAAAAAGTAAGTTTGATGTCAACTTTATAAATGAATAAAGGGAAAAATTATGTCGCCTAATTACAAGGATATTTTATGTCTCGTGTCATTGATTATCAACGCATTTGGGTTAGGGTCCTAGACTCTCTAAAACTCTAGAGCACGGCAATGCTTCACACGATGAAGTAGAGTTGAGGTATCACCAAAACTGTGGGTCTTTAGGATCTAGAGGAAAGCCTATGGTGGCTAAAATTTTAAAATTACATAACAAAGGACCGAAATTCGTCAGTCGTTTCCACATGATAACCCTAGAGAAGATGCTCACTAGAAGCCCTTATTTCAGGTTGAGTCCTTATCTGTTAAACCTTCTCATTTTCTCCATTGCAGGACGAAGGCAATCAGCGCGAATTCACAGACGAAGGAAAGTTAAGTGATTATCCAATTTACTTCATTAGATATTGAATAACACTTAGAATTTATCAAGCACTGATCACATTATTATAAATCTAGACGGGGGAAGAAAAAGCATGTCCGTCTTCGTCGGTGGCCAAGTCTAGAGTGATCTGAACAGGTCACCTAACTAAGATGGCCGACCCATCTAGAGTAAAGTCGGTGGCCAAGTCTAGAGTGATCTGAACAGGTCACCTAACTAAGATGGCTGACCCCATTGTGTCCAGATGACACCTTCGATGTCTCCTCAAAAACTGGAGTAAAGTCCTTTTTTATTCAATTTCTTTAATCGACTTATTTTAAAACTTATTTCATTGTTATAATTTTTTATAGCTCAACACTGGACCAGGGGATTCTGGACAAGCCTTGCCTATTATGGGTAAGTACTATTTATTAAATATATATCTACCCAAGTAACACTTAACGTTGGGCCAATGTTGAATAGTGGTTGGCACTATTGGCAAATAGTTGGCATTGGCAAAAGTATGTCGGGTGGCAACCATTGGCAAAAGCTTAGCAATGTTATGTTGGCCAACATTGTCTGCCAACCAGCGGCTAATTGTTGGCACACGTATGTTGGCTTAACATTGGCTCAACGTTGGGTGGCAACCATTAACAAAAGCGTAGCAATGTTATGTTGGCCTAACGTTGTCTGCCAACCAGCAGCCAATTGTTGGCACATGTATGTTGGCCCAACGTTGGCTCAATGTCGGGTGGCAACCGTTGGCAAAAGCTTAGCAAAGTTATGTTGGCCTAACGTTTTCTGCCAACCAGCAGCCAGTCGTTGGCAAACGTATGTTGGCCCAACGTTGGCATAACGTCCAGTAAATGGTAGTGTTGCAATGCTTTGTGTAATTACCCTATTTTATACCCCTCTATAGTAAATAATACCAAATTTTGGTACACATAGTTATTTATTATTTTAAAGGAAAACCCCCTTTCTTTAATGCATTACCTCTTCCTTACTTCCATCAAACTTAAGTTAACCCAATGGCTTTGAGGTAAGATGCTGGTTTGCCATGCCTATGGTCAGTGGTTTAAAACCCTATTGCTGTATGTATTTTTAAGCGATTTATTGAATTTATATATGTTCATCTATGTATGCATGCATAGTAAAAATGGTTTGACGTCATTATTCATAGTTTTATAAATGATTTAAATAAAAATTTGAATATTTAAATTTACTGCCTAATTTATACAGACATTTATACATTGGCTCAACATTGGCTGTTAATGTTTGCCCAACATTAGCCTTATAGCTTTTTGAAAACATTTAGGATAAAATAATTTAGCAGCCAATGTTAACCCAACATAAAAATGCCCCATGAATCAATGTTCGCCCAACATGATTGGTTGACATTGGGCCTATGTTGGCATGCTAACCTAATTATGTTGGTCCAATGTTGGTTTAATGTTGGCATGCCAACCTAATTATGTTGGCCGAATGTTAGCACAACATATAGGGTCAATGTTGGGCCAACATGATTTGGTTGTTAAGTCAGCATTGGCTTAACGTTGGCCCAACATTAGCCCTTTATGTTGGGTCAGCATTAGCCCAACATTGGCCCTTTATGTTAGGCCAACATTAAACAATGGAGCAATCTTATGTAGGCCCATCGTTGGTTTACCAACATTGGGCTAATATAATTTAGTTGGCATACCAACATTGCCCCAACATTGGCCCAACATTTTTGTGTTACCTGAATAGGTGTAAATAAATGACTATGAATAAAAGTACATAAAATGAACAGTTACTTTACAACAGAAGTTGCGAAACACTTGAGACAAAATAATTGAAACGAAATAAGTTAAAAAAGGTTAAAAGAAATTACACTTAGTTCAATTAAGGAGTTAAATGCTCAATCCTGTCTGCGGACAAAATCTTTGTAAATAAATCAGCTAAATTAGCTTTAGTTAACCTCAGATGAAGGCTGCAGTGGGGAAATTTGTTGCTTCATGTTAATTGTGTAAGAAGAATAAGATCCCTAGAGTATTGCCTCAAGGATTGTTGGAACCCATAGCAGTGGAGAAGCCAGCGGAGAAATGGGGATTTGATTTTGCTGGACCATTTCCCCCATCAGTAGGAAAAAGCACATATGGGTTGGTAGTGGTAGATTATGCTACAAGATTCTGTGTAGTGGCCCTGTTTAAAAGTGTGAATGCTGGGGCTATTGAGAAATTTTTTCTGAATTTGTTCGATAGGTTTGGGGTACCCAAAGATTTAATATCGGATATTGGGACACCGCAATTAAGTAAAAAAGCCCAGGATTTCTTTAGGAAATATGGCATAAAGCATAGGGCCTCAACTCCTTATCATCAACAGGCAGATGGATTGGCAGAAAAAATGATTCAGACGCTGCTCACAACGGTCCGAATAATAGCCCCTGAGGAGAAATGTCAGGGAGGATGGACTGATGCATTGAATAGGGCGGTTACTGCGTATAATTTTGCAAAACAAGCATCATTGCAAGCTTCCTTATTTGAATTAATGCATAAGTAGTTACCACGGCTGCCGGTATATAATACAATAGGACAACCACCTATGATAGGGCCAGAGATTGCAATTGAGGAACGTAGATTAAACTAAGCGCAGAATAAACAAAAAGATGTGTTTAATAAATCCCATAAACATGTAGAGTTTAGAATAGGAGATTGGGTTTTGATAAGAAATTTGGCCCCAGCCCGTTTAGGCCAGGGGAAGTTTAAGATGCCCTATCACAGCCCTTACCAGATTTTGGAGAATGTGTCCCAGGTTAATTATGCGTTTCGGGATACGAGAAAAGGTATGCCTCCTGTTTCTGTAATGCATGTTAGTAACTTGAAAAAATTTGTTCCCAGGGAAAAGGACCGAGTATTGGCAATTCGGAGTTTAAAGTTTGAACAAGTACCTAAAAGGTGGTGCCATCTGGTTCGAAGAGTGGGTCTGACCTCTTCTTGGACGGAGTCGAAACTTCGATTTCGAGACCTCCCCGGGCCTCTGTAAGTTAGGCGAAATTTTTCTTTTGTTTGGCTGCATGGTTGTCGCCTCGGGTAAGTCTCTTTTGTTAGATTTTTTTTATGCATTACGTTTAATTAATAATGCATGTGGTTGTGGCTTTTGTTTTCTTTTTTGTGTTAAAAAACAGACGTTATGGCGCAAAATTCTCCGTCCATTACGCTGACCGCCTCGATCTTGGATGGGGTGGGGCAGCGGGTGGAGACTGCGTCAATGTCGGGGGCGGCTTTGGAATTGCCAACGGACCAGGATCGTGCCCCGACTCGCGATGTGGATGACAGGCCGGCGTGGCGGCATTGTGGGCAAGCCTTTCGACGCCCATGGGCGCCGAGAACGCAAAGACGTCCATTTGCTGAGCGGCCACCTTACCAGTATCCACCACCAGCGGAAGATTGGGACCGCGAGCTGGCCAAAGAAGGAGCGAATAATGGTTTTGTGTGACCACTCAAGCCGGTATTTCAAGAGGAGGCGAGGCCAACGGGTGTTCGCATTGTTTAACTGTCATCTGAATCCGAAGAGGTAACGGATGAGGGCTCCGTAGAGGGACGCCGGGGTTTGCTACCGCGGGCACTAAATTCGTTAATCGATCATCGTCGGCGAGGTGAGCGGGACAGGCTGCAAAGGATGGAGGAGGAGGCAGCTGCAAACCGAGGTGCCATGGTTTTGTGGGATCGTCAGCCTTGGTTAAGAGAAGACAAGACCAAGGCTGTGTTTGGTTGTTTTCAAAAAAAAATTTTTTGTTTGTTTTTGGTCAAAACTTGTTAAGGGATACCCTCAGGAGTGGGCATCCCTAAGGGGGGAGATGTGGAATTCGGGGCCATAGGTCATGGCCATAGGCCCTCTCTATGAGGTTTGCTGGGAAGCTTGAGAAGGTTGAGAGGCACGGATGTACTTGATTTGGTTTGGTTTCAATGTGGAAAGTAGGGGATCAATGGGAATCTCAGTCGCTGGGGGTTTTAGTTGTTTAATGAAGCATGTTAGAGGGTTGTGTTTATTGGGAGGGTGATCGAGCCAGGACAAGAATAGTTTGTGAGCTAGGGATCTCTGGGCTGGTGTGGTAGTAGCTATCTTTTGCCAGTGGTTTAGGGTTAGATGAAGTAAGTTTATGTTCATTGGGGTTACTCCTGACTCGTTGTATAACAGGTGTGAAGGGGTTGTATGGCTAAGGCAGAAGATTTGCCTGTAGTAGCCTGTCTGTATTCTATCCAAGACATGGGGCAATGACCATGCCCAGATGGTAGCACCATAGGTGAGTATAAGAGAGAGAAGACTATTGAAGAGATGAATGTGCGTTTGGACTATGTTGACTGTTTAATGCGTATAGTTTGTAGAGGACTTGCCTTAGTCGTTGGATCTTAGATTTGAATGCCGTCAGGTGGGTTTCGAAGCTTCCGGTGCGGTGTAGTGAAACCTGTCGCCCAGATTGGTCCAAGTGTCTACCACCTCTAGCTTGTGGATTCCCCATCTAAAGATGTTTTGGGATTAGGGCGCTTCCTGTGTTTGAATAATAGGATTTTGAATTTTGCGGTGTTAAGCGTGAGGAAGTTAAGATTGAGATATTTGCTAAATGCGGCAATGAGACCGCTTAGTGCTTTTCTTGTTGGGGCCAGCAACAGAACGTCATCGGCAAACATCAAGCAGTTCATCATCGCCTCACCCAGCTTGCACCCTCTATTCCTGCGCAGATAGTCAGGGAGGTCAGCCATGAATTGCATGAACAAAAGGGGGCTTAGGGGGTCTCCTTGGAGCAATTCAGTGGTTATGCCAATGGGTGTGGTTGGGCCCTCTGTCGTCCTCACATGACATTTAAGCTGGGCATGGAATGTAGATACATTCAGCAGGATGTGCGAAGGGATTCCCATGGCCTTAAGTTTTGCCCAGAGTGTATAGTGAGGAACGGAGTTAAATGCTTTGGTAAGGTCAGCCATAAGAGTGTACGTTGGCGACCTTGGAGTGGCAAGTCGCAGACTTACTATTGACTGTAGGACAGTGGTATTGTCCATCGTACCCCTCCCTTTGAGGAATGCTGACTGTTCTTCTGGTAGGATTTTTTATCTTGGACCCATGTAAGGACACAATCAGCTATGATAGACATATATATATCATGGCAGTATTGAATACCAGGCTGATAGGTCTATAGTTGATGGGGTTGATTTTGTCCCCTTTCTTGGGTATTGGATGGATGTTTATTGTTGTTCATGGGTTTGGGAAAGTGGGGGTTGTGTATGTGTAATTGAAAAGGGTGAGGAGCTCATCCGTAATAGTGTTGTAAATGTTTTTGTATATATCGAAAGGGATGAGGTCTGGCCCTGTGGCTTTTCGGCATAGGGCTCTCTCTATTGCATAGAGGAGCTCATTTTTGTGAAAGGAGCTTCGCAATGGGTGTTCATTAGGGTTAATGTTGGTTGGGTTTCATGATCTTTTGTTGTAAATGTTTTGGCTGTATTTGTTGAGCTCTTTTTTTAATCGACGTGGTGGCGGATGGTAGATTGTCTTTAGGTATATTTACCAGGCATTTTGGGGATGGGTGCCGTGGTGTGGAAGATTTTGTAAGGCTTTGGTTTATTTGCCTCCAGAAGTCGCTTGGATTAGTTAAATCCTGGAGTTTTTTGTTTTATTGCTTAGTGTAATTTGTTTTGGCCTCGGTACAGGTCTGCTTAAGTCTGATCTTGGCTGTGCATTTTGCGTCCAAGTTATTTTGGTAGGGAAGGCAAGGAATATACGTGTGGCAGTGAGAAAGAGTGATTTTTGTTTTGCACAATTAGGGGTGAACCATGGGGCCTTCCTGTTCTTTCTGCGAAGGGGAATGAGGTTATGATTTGTCCTTGGATGTTTAGGTTGTTGGTTAGGATTTATTGGAATTTAATATATCTAGATCTTATGGGTATGGAAGTATATTGTTCAGAGGTAATCTCATTTATGATTGAGTTGTAGAGGTCGTGGCAGGGCTTGAAATTTGTTTTTGGGTATCCCACTGTTGGGTTGTTTTTGAGTTGCTTGGAGAAGTATAAAATGGTGAGTTGTAGGGGGTAGTGGTCTGATTGTGTGGTTGGTAGGTTGGTAAGGGATGAGATGTTTTTTAGGAGAGTTTTATTTGCTATGCAATAATCTATAACAGAAAATGTCTTGTTGGTGTGGAATGTTGGTGCTCCGTTTGTGTTACCCCTGGTTCTTAAATTTAGGACAGTAAGGTTAAGTTCTTTACATATTTTTAAGAGTTGATAACCTCTTGTGTTAATTAGATAATCACATGATTCCCTTGTGAGATTGAGATTCATTGGATAAGGGGTGTGGGTGGGTATCTCGTTCTTAGTGCCTGTTCTTGCGTTCAGGTCTCCTAATATGAGAATTGATAGCAGACAATCAGGCATGGATGTTAGTGCTTCTTTAAGTCGTTGAAGCGAAGTTCTGGATTTGAAATTTGTGTATATTTCTTCTACTACAAGTTTGGGGCCAGTGGTAATAGGGGTCAGAGAGATGACGGTCATATGGTGTATCTTAGATATAACAGTAGGATGGAGAAAGTTTTTTGATATGAGAAATTTTTCTCCCCCCGAAGGTCGCCCCCTATCACGGTTTTTGATAGCGGGAAAGTTGATGTTAAAAAATAGCTCACCTCTTACTTCCTACTTGCCCGTTAGCCATGTCTCACAAAGAAATGGGATGTCCTGGGAAGATAGCAAGGAGTAGGAATCTGGGTCCAGAAGTTTCTTTTTCAAGCCTGCAACGTTTTATGTTAGGATATTAAGATTGGTAGTGGTGCTGTCGTTAGGGAGGCTGATATTGGTTGGGCATTTGGGTGTAAGGAGGTGGCAGGGAGGTGGGGGATGGGGAAATGTATTGGTGATGGGTTGGAAGACTGGTATTCGTGGTGTTGCAGGGGAGATGGTATGTTGATTGATAAGGTGTAGGGAGGAGGCTGGGTATGGTGTTTAGGAGTTGAGGTGGGTGGACAAGTGGAGGGTGGGGAGGTCTCAGGTTAGCGATTGGGATGAAATTTAGGTTGGGATGGATGGAGTTTGGGTTGCTTTTTTGAATTCGCGGAGGGGGGTTTACCATGTTGGTGTTGATATTATTGAGTTGGAATTTGTATTTGCTAAATATTGTATATTGTTGTATGTCAGGATGCTGTCTGATAGTCTAGGGTGTGCTCCAAAGGCTTTTAAATTATTGAAATGTGGAAGGAGGATTCTGCGCTTTGCCAGTGTTGATTTGGAATAGCTCCAGTCTATGCCAATTCTGTGTAGTCCTGCGTAATGAAATGTGGTGTTAAGGGAATTGATGAGGTCCAGTATTTGTGTCGTCCAGGTTGCAGGTTTTACAGGGGGAGGCCAGTTGAATAAGATACAGCATTTGCGTCTATTGTAATTTTCAAGTTCTGTTAGCCTTAGGGTCATATCATTAATAAGCATGTACTTGAGCGGGTTGGTGTTGATTTGTTGTATGTTTAATGATTTGAGGGTTTCTATTTCCTTGAATAATGTAGATATATCAGATGATGTGGATTTATGCCTTGCATCTGCAAGAGTTGTAGCAACTATTATTTGGGCCTGCAGGTCAGTTAGTTTTTTGTTTATTTTGTCATCCATTGAAGTAAGTCTGGAGTCTAGGTTTGTTTGTAGGGTGGTAATTTTGTCATTGGTCTCTGTCAGTCCCACAATTATTAGCATTAACGATTCCATAATATTAGAGTTTTGTGTGAATAGAGGTGTAAGGGTGAGCGGTCGGTTGCTTTTTCTCTTTTTAGCTTGGAGGTTGTTTGCCGTAGGTAGGGGAAAAGTTGTAGGAGTATTTTGAGATGCTAAGGAAGGAGTCCGATAGAGGGTCGCTGACCTGTTTAAAGCGTCAGGAGGTAAGCCTCCAGGATTCACCCGATTAAAGGAGTTTGAGCGTGTAATATGTTTTTTTATGGGTGGTGTGGCCGTTACGGGTCCTGAATTTAATTCTAACCCTCCTCTGAGGAGTAAGATGTGAATACATAATGCAAAAGCATGGATAGTGTGTTGAGGGGGAGCATGAGATCTTTAAAGCCATCATTTTGGGTTTTGAATATCTGGGTATTGGTGTAGGTTTTGGGCTTATAACTTTTGTTTAGAATGTCTTTACAGGTCGCTAAAGTGATGTGTAGGGATATATTTGTTATATCAGTGTTGCGCAGCTGGGATATAAGTAGACTAAAATATTATAGCTTAAGCCCTAAGTGGTGGACGGTTATTTTTGTGGAGGGGGTGGGTGCGTTGGTTTATGTCTTCGCTTTATGGAAAGTAATGACAAGAAATACATACTTTTTATGGAGTTCATCCGTATTGGTTACCCCTTCTTCCAATTATCTTGTAGTTGATTATATGTGTTTGAAGTGTGTATTGCCAGAAGACGTATATGTGTTTTTATATTAGGTAGAAAATAAAGGGCACTTACCTAAATCCGTATAAGTCTCGTCCAGGTAAGGATCAGTTGGTGTTGAAGAATTTTGTTGATTAGTTTGTTTCCCTTCTTAATTCTTCTTTTTTCCTTTGCTTGTGTGATCTGTCCCATGTGGATGATCAAAATTGTCGTTAATTTATTTATATGCCTAAGGGTTTTTGTTTGTTGGCTGTCATTATTTGGCTGGTTGTGTAATTGGAAACTTGTGCCAGTGGATTTGGATGACCTTAGCCTGGTATTTCCCTCTATGGCCCGCCATTTTTTCTGCCCCATCGTTATCAATTTGTTTGTCTTTTTGTAATCTTTTTGCAAATATTTTATAGTGGGAGGTATGTGTGTTTATAAGGGGATAACAGTTAAAAGTGGCGTCAAGTACCGGACCAAAATCATCCGAGTAAGAGTCCCAGCCCAGCCGCAATTTAGAGCTTGGTTGCCTCTGCCTATGCCTTTCTTTAAACGTACCTGCTTGGATGTTGTTAAGTGGGTAGATTTAATTTTGTTTAAACTTTCTTCTAAGAGGCAAATTAAATTGTAAACCTTGTCAGGAGACGAGTAACTCAATCGATTGCCAACGCAAGCCGTCAACGAAAGCAAGATGATAGTCAGCGGCTCCGAAAGCTTGAAAAAAACACGTCTGTCTAGCGTGACAGCTCGACACCCTTATCCAAGTGAATTTAAACTCAAAGAGGACATTGTATAGCCAGGGAATTCTTCAACTACGCCTTATGGTTTACCATTTCAACATATAAAAGTCACTTTTATGGAGGAACCACTATTCATATTTTTACATTTGCTAAATAAAACTAGGAAAATGCAACAATAGCAGTGTTGTTTGCTTCAGCCGAAGAGGCTCCAAAATCAGTACAGAAGCATCACAAGGTGACGCTTAAGGATCCGTCCTCCCTTAAGTGGAGACGGACCTTAGTCCCAAGGCCGACTGGTGACCGGGTAGATGTATACTATTATCATGATGGGATATGTCTGCGGTCTGGTAATGAGGTTATAGCTTATTGCCAAGAGGAGGAGATTTCATTTGACGCCAAGGACTATGACTTCTCACCTAAAGATAAGTTCCTGGGCGTGTTCGAACCCTCCGGTAGACAGGACCTACAATGCGGAGTTGAAGGTGCCCAGATAGCACCTGAACGGCACTTTGTTAGTGCTGAAATCAATAGTGTTGATGACGACTCCAGGACATTTAGAGAAGCCATAGAATGTCATGACGCCGATAGATGGCAGGAAACGATAAACAATGAGCTGCAGACACTCAAAAAGCGCAGAGTTTACCGTAAAGTGAGTTTATCAGCCTAGAGAGAAAGTTCTCGGCTGCCGGTGGGTTTTCACCCGGAAGAAGTACTCACAAGGGACGGTCATCTAGCACAGAGCCTGCCTGGTATAGAAAGGCTTCCAGCAGCGAGAGGGATAGAACTACACTGATGTTTACAATCCAGTCATTAACTTCACATTGGTCCGGGTAGTCTTCCTCCTTCTCGTGGTGTGTTGGGTTTGGCCTTCATTTTCATCTTGACGTCAAGTGCGCATTTTGGTATGGTGCACTTGTCGAGCCAATCCTTATGGAGCCTTCTCTAGGAAGGGATCAAACATCACCTTGTGTCTGGAGGCTAGAAAAATCTGTACAGGCTCCACTAAGCTGGAAGATGCTGGTGGAGTACTCTGCATGAGGAGCTGCAGTCTCGTGGGTTTATTCCACTTACCACATGTGAGTGCATCTATCAATTGAGATGGGATGCACTGATTATTGCCTACGTGGATGAC
This sequence comes from Julus scanicus, assembly GCA_034698625.1. Classification (NCBI taxonomy): domain Eukaryota; kingdom Metazoa; phylum Arthropoda; class Diplopoda; order Julida; family Julidae; genus Julus; species Julus scanicus. The sequence goes on from JAQGBW010004515.1 coordinate 12,174, forward strand.
CTGCTGGTCCTTTGTAGGAATAGCAGGGTCCAGGTCGAGGTTATCAGAAGCCAAAAAGAGTTTTACGATATTAATAACCTCAGACCTGTAAACCTCTTCCTGGGGATCCAGATAAAACAGGGATCAGACCATGCTAGCATGAGTCAGGTTCTCTACATTGAATCCTTAATGAAACGGATAACCATGGTTACGGTACGAAGGTCAAAGGAGCCACTCTTAGCCGGAACTATTATGTCTAGATAAGTAATGGGAGATGGGATAGAAGTGATTCCGTACCCATATCGGAGCTTAATATGCTCATTGCTTTATATCGCCAGGATGACACAGCCTGATATTTTGGTCGCAGTCAATACATTAGCAAAATTAAGTAGTGCGCCTACTTTATTGGCCTAGAATCAAGCTGAGAAGTTGCTCAATTATGTGAGTCAGACGAAAAACAAGAGTCTGATTCTCGTCAGCAGCGAAGATTCCAAAGTCCAGGCATACACTGATGCATCCTGGGGATCCGATATCTATACGAGTCACTTGGTTTCAGGGATGGTTGTATAGATAGGACGTTCTTCGATATAATATGTTGGACCATCATTGCTCAGTCCACCATTGAGGCTGAGTTAATCGCCTCCATGGAAGTAATAAAAGAAATAATTTGGCTGACTGAAGTTCGGAAAGAGTTAACTGTCATTTTGCCTTACCGCGATCCTGGTCCAGTACTGTTCATCGACAATCAGTCTGTGATCCATGCCATCCAGAATAAAGTGGAAAATAGCACTACTAAATATTTTAATCTTTAACTCCGGTTTGTGCGTGACCACCACAAGACTGCTTTGTTCGAATTAAAATATATCTTAATAATAGGCTTGTGACATAAAGAACAAAGTCTTTGATATGCCAAAATAACCAGATAATGGGTAATCATGACATTCTTAAATTACTCCCTGGCCCAAATGTTCAGGTACCACCAACAATAATCGGGGTGGATCGGAAGGGTTATAAAAATACAAGGTATCTCCCAATATAACATAACCCTTTGATGCAACAGCCCGCAATATATCCATCCCTGGGTCCTGCATTTGCTCCTTTGCTATATCTATTTGTCCCTGGAGCAAATATATATATGCGTCATCTTCCACCCCTGGACCCACTTGCTGTTCTATCACTGGGTATCTACTAAGGCAATCCACATCCACATGAAGTCCTACCTTTTTAAAGACAACCTCATATGTGAATTCCTCCATCTTTGCTGCCCATCTTCCATAACCTATTAGATGCATTTTTAAGAGATCTCAAAGACACAATGCATGATGATCTGTTATGATCGTCACCTTATTTAGGAACAGATAATGGCGAAACTTTTCTGCTGCCCACACTATTGCCAATGCTTCCAGCTCCGTCACTGTATATCTAGTCTCTGCTGGCAACAGAGAACGGCTTGCATAAACTAATACCCTCTGGTT
>JAQGBW010004516.1:0-13626 GCA_034698625.1 Julus scanicus
TTTGTTCAACACCGTAGCGACTCCTAGTGAGTGCCCGTCTCAAAGGGAATGCTACAAGTCATAGTCATAGTCATAGGGTATATATCTAGGTCTGGGGGCGGTCCAAACCGATTTCTATGTACAATCGATTACCTGGATAACCACTTACCTGTGATGTTTTGCTTTCCACACATATAAGCTTCCCACAAATGTCAAAGCAATAATGAAACACGATAACACTGCTTTGGTACATTGTGTTGTGCTTGTCCCATACATGTACACGCTGCTGAGTGTCACCATCAAAATTCCATAAAGCGCGAACTTGACATTGAAGACACCATGGATTTGGGATGGTGGAGGTAAAGTCATCTTGACCTACAAACAAGGAAACGAGAAATTCCGCCTTTTTATCATGTTTCGCAGAAATAAAATTCTTGACCTTATTTCAGAACGGCGAAGTTCAATCAATATCTAGAGCATCCGAAAAACGATCGTCTGCTCTTTTAGCAAGACTGTCGCCCACGCAAAAAATGATAAATTGATACATTTGAAATTCACTCACCATTCGGTAATCAATAAATTAGTAAAGTTGCTGAATTTATAAATGAATTATTCATTTAATTTAAATTTTCTGTTTGGATCGAGAAATTTATGGAGTAACTAGGTTGGTGATTTATGGTTGGTCCTTTTTCGAGGCTAATTTCATTCGGCTGTCGGCTTACGTCCAGTTTTTCGTCAGCACGCGGACAGCACATTTGAGATTGAACAACGGCGCTCTTTCGAAAGTCCAAACGGCGGAATGCGCATGCGCATCAAAGTATGGTCACGCGAAGTTGGAAAGAAAAGTATAAAAATATTCGCTGCGTTTTGGTAATCGACGAAATTAATGATTGGTAGCTGTGATTTGGAAGAGTTTCCCGTAAGCCGCGGTGGTAAGCCTGTTGGACAAGGTGCCTCGCGATGAAGTGATGGAACCTTCGAATTGCTTGCCTAAAGAAAAGGAGGTAATGTGGAAGGTCGAAGTCGTTACGTCCAATTCGAGTTAGGCCTAACAGTAGATCTAGAAGTTGAGCTGTGTTTGAAATTTGTATCCAATGCAGAAGGCGTTAGAGACATCGACTCCGAGTGGGCCCGGCCGAGAAAACCAACATGCATTCGGCAGCAGCGAAGACGGACTGGCCAACAGCTACTGGGATGATTCTGTGGCAAATGTTGCCAACCAACTCAAGGACAAACTGGGCGTCAGATCTGGTTGCTGCGAGAAAACTGCTGGCAAGCCAAACGGATATTGGCTAGGACCTTTGAATGGTGAAAATGGCTTTACCAAATTAGATAATCACGTGTGGTCGGGCGAGAAAAAAGACCACCATAGCAGCGAAACGAATAATGTCTGTCCGGATTTGGAAAATGCAGACGATTGTCCTGGCAGAAGCAAAGCTTTGCTTCAGAGGGAGCAACTCATTTCCAGCCCGTCGTCTTTTACTAGTCTAGAAAATTTTCAGGGTTACGACAAGTCTGTATCGGTTAGTGAAACGCAATCTGCCGGCCAGGATAGTATCGATGGACCCGCAAGTTGTGAAAGATCGTCTGGCATTGGGTTTGGGCCCCTCTCCTATTCATACGTCAACCTAGAAAACTCCACCTCCGTGGCAATCGTCAAGCCGAAACCCAAAGTTCACGTAGCAAATTTAGTCACGACATCACCAGCGCCTTCCTCATCTCTACAACCCACGACATCTCTGTGTACTTATCAAAACAATGTTCAATGTGATTCGGACGAAATTCATTATGTGGCCTATGAATCGGAACTACAAATGCCAGATATTATGCGTCTCATTCAGAAAGACTTGTCCGAACCTTATTCAATCTATACTTATAGGTATTTCATACACAATTGGCCAAAGCTTTGCTTTTTGGTAAGTTTCTTTTACGCTAGCAAATATTCCGCTGTTGATCTAATATTTTATGTGACTTCTTGTAGCAACTTAGAATATCAGATTTCAAGCCATCAAACTTGGTGGCTTCGTGATAATGCAATTTGCATAGTGATCGGGAGCCTCATGTTCGAAACCCAGAGCAGCTATCCCGATTAACTAAAGCTGGCTCTCCACCAAGACGCATGAGATGTACACGTTTTTTTGCAAACATATGCAAAAAAGTTTGCCCTCCGGGTTTGTTTCAGCCGCCATTTTGTAAATATATATAAATATCAAAATTGTACAGCTATTAAAGACATTTAATAGGTGTAAAATTTTTGACATTTACATATATTTACAAAATGGCGGCTGAAACAAACCCGGAGGGCATATGTTTCTAAATAGATGTATATACGTACATGTACGTCTTGGTGGAGACCCGGCATTAGACTTAGACCCTCGTCAGACTCTTTATTCTGTAACTCCCTAGCCCAATGTTTCCCAATTAAATTTTGTACCGGGACCCTTTTATATTTTGCATTTTGCATATATTTTACCATAGCGCAAGCATACAGTATGCAATACATTAAATCCAAGCATTCCGCAGAACACCATTTGGGGAGACACTGCCCTAGCCTAAGTTACCAATAACAAACAAACAGTGCAATAATCTAAAGTTTGGTTCTGCAGAACGTTTTCAGGGGTTCCACAAGATTTTTTGTTTTAAAAAAAAAAAAGGTATTCACCAATGTATGAATTGATGTCTCATTTTAGCATTTGTTTTAATTGACACCTTTTTAAATGCAATATACTCAGTACCGAGCAGCCACAAATATTGTTTGGGCTTCTCTGTTGTGCCATTCATGCACTATACAATATACACTTTGATTAGAATATATTTAAACGTAAATATTGAAATTTTCATTCTATAAAGTATAACCAGATCTGCGGAAAAAAAATTATCGCCAAGGTTTTGAGTCTTGGTTAGAAATTTGAAATCTATTGATAAATATGTTGATAAAGTAATTGGTTGTCTTCAAATGTCATTGTGATCTGAGAATGAAACATCAAAAGTGTTGCATCATCTCATCCATTGCATATGACATATCAGGCCTCTGATCAGCATAGATGGGGTTCTGTTTAAGGGTTGGATACTTGCATTGATCAGTAGCATTAAATGATTTGTCAACTCATCCTCATTATTCCTAATTATATAAAAAAACAACTAAATTTTGTGTATTATCATATGAGATTGTCCATTTGAACCACTTGCTGACCTTCTGTTTATCATTATTCCTTTAATCTTTTCAGGCCATGGATGGCGAGAAATGCGTTGGGGCGATCGTGTGCAAATTGGATTTACATAAAAATATAGTACGTAGAGGTTACATAGCTATGCTGGCCGTAGACGAAAATTATCGGAAAAGAAAAATAGGTACCAACTTTGAAAATATGTCCTTTAACAATTTCTAATGGAAAGCAGTTTTGTTGATTTATAACGTTTGCTCATTTTAACAGGTTCCAATTTAGTTTTAAAGGCAATACAAGCAATGGTAACAGATGATGCAGATGAGGTAAGTGTTGTTTTGAATTTATTACAATTCATTGCGTAATGGGGAAAAACAGACATGAATCACTACATACATAGTTTTTCCAGTCAGTGTCTGGTATGCCATTACCACAATAATTTTAATAAGAATAATATGGAAATTAATAATATAATTTTTGAACATAGTCACATTGCTTTTCAAAACACATGCTCCTTCGTTGCAATATATTTTATGCCGATATGCCATGTTTCAATATAATGAGCGGTACTCATCAAGCTCACAGCTCAGTCGGGTGGCATCCATTTTAAATCGGCGCCCTGCTGCAATTAAGATTATTTGGTTAGATTTTTTTATAAGATAGCCAAACCCGATAACTTGATGCAAGTACTTAATGCAGGCTCACGGCCAAATTTGAATTTGATAGCTTCCATTCCTCTAGTGGTTGTTTGAATATCAATAAATAGCATGACATGTAGATTTCCAACTCGTAATGGCACAACTTTTTGGCGTTTAAGCCGTCATCAATTTGGCCAATTAAAAATAATTTATTCTTTCCCACCTTTCTTAATCAACTCCTAACCAAGACCTTGGGCACTGTTAGACATACTTCATTGGTGAGAAGCATTAGATCAGGAGTGAGCCAAATGAGAATTATCAAAACTCGGTGATATTCACAAATAAATTTTCCCTACGGCACTGTTTTGCGTAGGGATGCAACCTGATTTGGCATAAAAATGTTGGCACTAGAACCCCGCAACAGACCAAAACGTTTACAGCTGAGCAGTGAGCCACGTTTACACACTTGACAACAAGCACCATTATTGTTTTTTCTGGGGAAACCAGCCTTCTCAAAAATAGGATGCAATTTAATACTTCTAAGAAATGTCTATTGTCCAATATTTTATTTACTTTTCCCTTTCTACAATTTAACTCAAAAATAGGATCAATTTAATACTTCTAAGAAATGTCTATTGTCCAATATTTTATTAACTTTTCCCTTTCTACAATTTAACTTATTTTAAGCCCACTTGCCAGTTTCGCCGCATTCTAATTTATTTTTTTCTTTAATTTGCAGGTGGTCTTGGAAACTGAAATATCGAACAAGCCTGCTTTACGTCTATATGAAAACTTGGGATTCGTTCGTGACAAGCGCTTATTCAGGTATTATCTCAATGGAGTCGATGCACTGCGGCTCAAGTTATGGCTGCGGTGATTTTACGTTTTTGCTGAACAAAAAAGCGTACAAACCATTGTGCCAGAACTCGTGCAGATCTCACCTGAATATTCGGGGATTCAGCGTTGTGGCAGTGTCGTGCCGTTCCTTCCCCATGTCCGCAGAACACAATGATAGTTGGTATTTGCGACCAGAACTCTGCTTAACAAAGCACTCCTTGATTCTAGCATTCTCATCCACCACACGGTGTATGGTTTAGATTTGTCATGCTTTAGTTTTTGGGCTTGTTTTTAAAGATTCCAACGGAGACAGCACATTATTTAAACTTTGCGACAGAAGTTTAATAATATTGGCCTAATTGCCATTAAAATGCAAGTGTTACTCATTAGCTTATGTAAAATGTTCTATTGAAATTGTTTAGTCTTTCAAAAGGCGGAGCAAGATCTGTATGATATTGTGGAAAGTAATTTATAGCAATAAGAAGGTTTGTTTACTGTGCTGTGTCGTACATTGTACGGAAGCGTACAATAGGGGGAATTTTATTCTGTGCCCGTAAACGTGTGCATTCTTTCTTAGCTGTTGAGAATGTTAGCTCAAGTGCTGCTCTGTGATAGCAGTCATAACAGGGAAAACATCTATTTTCTATCGATTCCTCGACTGGCTTCTTCCCACTTATCTGACAATAGCATTGGGACTTCGCAGATTGAAACCGATACTAACAACCTCGCCATTTCTGCACACTTGCACGTGATAACGTCGAAGCAAGCTGCACAGTGGCGGATGTGAATGTTTGAAAAATTAGAATGATAAGCAAATTTGTTTAGCTATCTTTAATTTCCGTACAGAAATGAAAAGTATAAAGGAAATTTGCTGTTATAAGATGCTTGTTGTCCCCTTTAATGAGTGCGTGATCCCGTTATTTTATTTTCTCCGAACATTTGGAATGTTGAAATTGAAGTGTCGTAATTAACTTACATTTTTCGTTTTCTGCGTAATATCATCCACACGTATATTTTTATAGAGCCAAGTCTACTGGTTTTTTTCTGTTAGCAAAAGGTTTTTGTCACAACCAAAAAAAAAAATAAACTGCTGTAACGTCGTTGGACAGGTAAAATGATCATGGCAGTTTGTACAGTAAAATGGGTTAATTACACATGAGATTTCTTTGTTTTTTGTTTGTTACCTGTAAGTTGTTTTCAGCCAATATGGCAAAATGGAGGGAAATCTATTCTATAATAACCTGTTTGCTAATACAGTGGAACCCTGTTTAAAAGTTTTTCAAGGGACCAAAGGCTAGAAAACTTATTAAACTGGAAAAAATTTTATTGTACATTTGGGCCCACGAGATTTGATTCATAAAACACGAAACGTTATGTAGGTTCACTGTACCTTTATTTAAATTAATCTTTATGAATTTTGGTGCCTTCTTTTGGCAAAAAATGTTTACATCATTCAGCTAAGTTTTCCACCATAATGCCCCTTCTGATTAGTTGCCAATTTTTTTTTATATCACAGTTTTGCAATTAACAAATGTCTCGACGCAGATAGGAAATACCAGCATAAACTGGTGTTTAACACGAATTTCAAGCATAATTCCAGTATTTTCCGAAATGATAAAAATTAAAGAACATTTTCCGACTTTTCCCCAATTATAAAGAGACTGTTCATGTCTTTAGTTAAAATCTGTTCGACAGTGTGCTTTTACAATTCCATGCATTATTCAGTTTTGCGTGTGTTAAATCATTTTACAAACACTATTCCAGGAGACAGAATCTCCAAGGAGTTGCTTGATCACAAATTTGAACATGGCAACTAATCAGTTTTACAATGATTCCACTTTCAATGCAAAATTTGCATGGCGATTTCAATAGCAAAGAGGTATAAAATGAAAATGACTCAATGATGATGGAAATCGGATTACAAACAATTACAATCACCACACTTTGGATTCTTGCCTAGCATATTTATTTTTAAAAGAATTAATCAGGATAATTTGATACATTTTACAAAAAAATATCCGATGGATGGAACTCAATTCGTACTATTGGAGGTAAGTTGCATTGTCATTTCTAAAAACCTGCAATTCATTATTAATTTTTTTAATTTAAATCATTGTAAGCAGGGTAAAAAGTGTTGTCACCCATTTTTAGAAAACGTTTTCGATCCCATGTTCTTTGGTTGTGGGAATTTAATACCTTTGGCCGAAATAGGTAACTAGTTGCCCGGTATGTATTTGTAAGAATGCTTGACAGTCAAGTCACATTATTATGACTTCCAGCTAACAGCGTGTTAGCCAGACTACAGTGAAACCATTAGCTGCTGAATATGATGGAGGATTCACATGGCAAATGTGACGTTAACCAACAGCAACACGCCAACAATTCACAACACATGCCTTGTTTCATTGTATACCTGATGCTGAGGTGGACATTGGACATAATAATGTGGCTTGCCCATCTATATCCTTTTTTAAACCTTCCAGTAACCTTAATTGGATTTTTTGCTTTTATGATGATCCTGCAATGCTGCAATCCTTAGATATATAGTATCTTTACACAAGTATGTGTCATTTAGCTCGATGGTAGCATGAGATACAAACTTAGTAACACCAGCTCCGACATTCATCACCGTTGTGGGCTTTTCGAAGCTGCTGCTGTTATTTGGCGAAAAGTAATCGATCAAGTGTTCCTTGCGGGGTGCGTTCCGTTGATCGAGAAGAGAGATGGTAAATTTTTGACGATACGGCCAAGGCAATATGTCATCCCACGGTCCTCTCATGACGATGATGTACAAAGACAAGTGCGTTCCTCGTGCATCGCCATCTCCACCCAAAAACACTTTTGCACAAAGCTGGTATCCATGGCGGTCAGTGAAAAACGGATCGCTGAACAAAAAGGCACGGGTTCTGGATATGGATTCTGCTTTGCGTTTAGCATAATCTGTAATCTTCCAAATGAGAACTCCGCTGTAGTTGTTCGACGCTACGTTTTGTGACAGAGTCTGCAATTGCTGATCATGCTTTTGGATTTGATCTACTAAGTCATAGTGCAATGCTTCCATCATGTCTGAAAGGTAATAATAACACATTATTTTGAAAATGTTGACAGATTCGGAAGCAGATGTCTAATTCCTCTTGCTCACCATGTGGAAATCTGTTCAGCTGGCTTTTATTGCATTGTTCACTTTCCTGACTTTGTTCACAATCTGTTGCAGGGTGCCCTTTTTCAGTTCTCTCTTCCTGAGTTAGAAGAATTTTGTGAACTTGGATCTGAAAGTGATAGTGCAATTAGAATATCTTGATGGCATTGTTCGCAGTTACACAATATGACAATATTCTCACCCTTAAGTTGGCCAGTTTTTCTGTGATGTTTTCGTTCAAACCCTGTAATCGCTCAAACTGTTTCATCAGATCTTTGACACTTTCCCGTAAGGCACAATTGTCATTTTGCATAAGCTAAAGATATAGAGCATGAATGTAAGTAAATTTGTTTTCTTGGTCAATCAAATTTATTTGTGTTTGTATTTACCAGCGCATTTCCTTTTGTTCCTTGCATTAGAATGTCAAACTGGAGATTAAGGAAACTATAGCTATCTGCCATGAGTTTAAAATGTTGGGCAATGTCCTCTTCATGATTCCTCAATGCAATACCACAACTCTGAGAAAATATTTCATTAGCAACATTTGAGAACAACATTCATATTTTATTTCTAAATACTTAGGTTCTGAGATTAACCTGGTAAGAGCAACCCAAGTGCTGAAATTGACATGGCCGAAGCTTCACATTGCAAACGTTCAAGTGGTCAGAAATCTAGACGAAAATAACGGTAATATTTTTATGTCAGTTTTTTATCATTTTCAAAAATAATTTGTAAATAGATTACAGGAAATTTTTGTTCTTCAGTTAGCAATTCTTTACAACGCAGTTTTTACATTTCTGTTGTAAAACATTGTCATCCTCCAGATAAAGTTTTCATATAAACATTTCATATTTGCATCATTGTGATGATTATCACATGGATTTCTTTATGTTTTAATGAATTATACTAAATTTGATAACTTAAAGTGATCAGAAGTCTGAATGGAACAATGTATTGCCATCACACTGGCAAAAAAAATACCTGCATCCATTACAAATTAGTATAACCGTTTTTATTGACGAAACAAAGAAACCAATTTCCACACAAAAAAAGGTAATATAATGTGTGAAAAAGTGCTTCACCTCTTCACGTGGGATATTGTAACCGCCACATTGGTTTGGACATTGGATCGGAAATCTCAAACATTCTTCAAAATGTTTCTGAAAAAATTATAATGAATTTGTTGGTTAGATACGTACAGCTTCTGTAAACTCCCCACAACTTTCCTTCCAAATAAAATTCGAAAAATGTCTGACATGCACAAACTAATTTTTATTTTTGTGCAATAAAAATCACATCAGAATAAGGGAAGATTAGACTTATTTTTAAATATCTGATTGTACTTTGTCTGTACACAATTGAGACCAAATCGATTACAAAAATCTAGTTTTCAAAAACATTTTTTTTTTGGAATTTATAGAAAACATTTAAAAGTGTTACCAACCAGTTGATATGCAAATACAAAACTTTTATCACAGAATTCACAAAGAACATGTCGGAAGGCACACGTGAAACGAAGATGGTGTTGCAAATTGCTTGTCTTGATGGGTGCATTACATCCCTGAGGGCACTTGATGGTGGCAAACTTGCATTGCTGGATATGTTTCTAAGAAATAAAAAATTATATTTCACGAGAAAATATGTCACATAATAGAAAATGCTAAAAACATTGATTTAACAAATGAACTTCTTAAGAAAAATGTGATTATTCTGTTATAGGGCCCTCACATTTCATAAATTTTAAATACTTTTATTTAATATTTAATCAATGTTTAAACAACATCACATTTAAATTCCTCTAGCAGTAAAACTTTTTTTGTTCGCAGGTAAGTTCTGTCTAAATTATAATCAGATTTTAGCAAAGTTTAGTCATTAGACAGGTCATGTACATACCGATACATTGCACAGAGGTACAACTTCATTACAACCATTAACTTTATACAGGCAGTAGACAAGCAACATCTTAGCTTTGGCCTCCAAATCTATATTTTTGTGAACCTAAAATTATTTTTAAAAAATCAATTTTAGTAAAATTACACTCAATTGTCGTTGGTAACAAAATTCTATATACACCTACCTCTTCTTTTATTATAAAAACATCGTCCAAATGACATTTTTTACTTTCGTTAAGAATCTTATCAAGGCATTCTGAACAATACAGGTGGCCACATTTTGCTTCCAGAGCATCTGAACTCACCATCCCGCAAGAGCAACACCGAAATTTGTTCAACAAGTGAGGAGCATTCACAAAATTTAACGACTTTGCTAATCCGCTAAGATCTTGCGTTTTCTCGGCATTTTGTTCTCCGCTTTCAGGCATTTTCAATAAAAGCGCGAATTAAAAAAATAGCTTGGGAAAAACACCCATATAAGCATTCACATCAATCAGCTGGAGTCAGCTTCTTAGTTAGGATTACATCCCGGCTTGGCTATTGGGCGGAGGGGAAATAGACACCAGGATCGCTTCATCCAGGGTGCCGAAACAGCACGTGCAGTGCATTTTTTGAAAGTGTAATTCGAAAATTTTAAATTAATAATCGATAGCAGAAAGTTTTAAATTCATACATAAGTCATTAATGATACAGTCCTTTAATTAGCATGTCAAAACTACATAAATAGTACCATTTAAAGTCGAATTGATTTGCATGGTTAGGAATAGACATCGTCGTACTTGATATTGTACAATCGCAATGGCTAGGTGTAATGATAGCGTGCAGCGTGGCTCCGATTTATATCGCCGAAAGGAAAATTATCTGTAGTATCCGAGTTGATTACTTGTAATATTCGTTGATATAACATTTGCTTAATCGTTCTACATAAGAAGACATGCTCTGAAGTCGAAAAAAGAACATTTTTTTCCTGATTTGTTTTTTTCCGTGTCCTGCTGAGCAAGGGAGCTGCCAAAGTCGAACACTCACAAGGCACTCCGAGCTTCTCAAACCCTAAAAACGAAGATGCGTTTTTCAGATTGTAAATATGTTTTAGATAGAGAACGGGGAATTTCTAGTTCCAGCGTTACATATCTGAGGAACAAACTGTCCAGAGCTGAGAATCTATTCCGCAAGGAACTGTACGCCCATTACGGTTGCGTGAATGCAATCGAATTTAACAAGGATGGCGAATTATTAGTTTCAGGTAAGTCGCCTCGTGTCCTGCTTAATTCTAATTATTTTTTAAAATTAGTCCAAAGCCTCCAAGTAGGCCTAAGACAATCGTTAGCATGTGTTAGGTAAGAAGAGTATTCTGAAAACGGGGTTTTAAAAATGGACTCTATACTGTTATTTTTATGTAGGATTCGTCCGTCCGTATGCAAAATCTAAGTTGCTAGATTCGTCGGAAGACATTATTGCGTGTTTTTAACCAGCCTAGCTATGACCAGGTGGCCTAACCACTTCATATTGCTTAACGGCATGTTGTTTTAAACCCCAGATGCTCGATACTGAGACAAAAGCATTAATATTTTCATCTATGATTTTCATTCAGGTTTATTTCATGGCCTGTATGAATAAATATAGTAATTTACGAGTTTTGCATATCAGCAGTTTTATCGCAAATGGTGATATATATTTATAACACCTACGTAAACTTGAAGAAGGAACAGCTCTAAGTCACTTGGTCCATATCAGGAAATCCACTCTCATGTGATGTCACCAATTTGTCAATTGAATTCACAGTTATTTACTGTGAATATTCAAAACCAATTGTAGGCCCCCATGTGCCTATAAGTGTTGTCTTTGGAATATTGCAAACCACTCGATTGCTAGAGACATATTTTACTGTAATTTGAAGTGATTAACAAACTTTACATCAATCAGGAACGATCAATACTATGATTTCATTTGGTAAACGTTGGTTTGATTTTACTGTAGCCGCACTAATACACCCCTTACCCATATCTGTTTAATTAATACTAATTCATTAGCTTCCAATGGTAATCTTCCCCCTCCAAATATGATAAACTACACTGTTTTGGATAATACTTTAAAAATTATTTTGCCCTAGAAGGCTATTTTGAAATTTTGAGGAACGTTGGAGTCATTAATGATTTGTTATTTTTGCTTGAAATTCGACTTTCTGTTAGCATTGATCTTTGTTTGTAACCGCAATGTTCGCGTGCCTGATCAGTGCTGGCTTCAAGAGGGATATGGGGGATGTATCTACTACCTCCTCCCTGAAATCTAAAAAAAGCAGTTAGTTGCCATATGAAAAAAGCAAACAAGTTTCCATTACAATGGTTTCAAATCCCCCTTCACCAAATTGATTTGGTACTGTTCTAAATCATGACTTCATACAACTATTAATCAAGATGCAAATAATATTGACTTTGGGGGCATTGCTCTGTGCTATGCCGAATTTCAAATCAAGGTCATTTCCTAGTTACACAATTGCAGGTTTTGTTGTTAATTAGCTAAGAAGGCCAGTATAGAAAGCTAGTTGTGTCAGTTTATATCAAGAACTTTGCGTGTGATTTAAATCGTTAAAATAGCGTTTTATACCGCTATTTTAACGAGTTAACGAGTGCTTTATGCTAATTAGAAAAGCACTGATTACCACAATAGCTCTAAGAGAAATCCAATAGGGGTACTCAAACGAACTATCACTTGGGCAGTTGTAGTGAATTTGGCCCACATATGGTGCCCATGTGTAGTGGATTCAAGCAGCTCTGAAAAGGTCCACAAGTTGAGTGTCTTTTGTGAAATGGGCACACATGCAGCTTGTACAGGTCTTCCAAGTTGGAATGCAAGATCAAATTGCAGGAAAAACCTTCTTTTTTTGTCCAGCACTTCTAAAAACCTTATTGGATATCCTTCTATCCAAGGAGGAAAAGTAACCCAGACTGTTATCTTTTTGTGAATATATACTTCGTGACTCGTGGAGAGTTCACCTGGAGTAATTGCAGTTGGGCAACATTTTGAATTTGATTGATGTTTAACTTAAAGTATAACTGCTTTATATTTCTAAAAGAAAATTGGCCACTAACTGCAACTTGTCGTAGTTCAGTTATTCAATAAAAGTGGTGCAAAGCTCAGAAAGCTGTAATAATGTATAAAGTGTATACTATACATGATATTATTTATGGGATTACATGATGTAAATTATTGCAATATCATTTTATTTAGCCCGAACTTTAATTTTGCGGTAAACTGTAAGCACATGCATTGTGAAAATCTACTCGCCTGAGGCCATTATAAAAGGACGTCCTCAAGAGGGGGTTGGGGGTTGGGCTGTTGGCATGTGGACGCAGGGGGAAAGCCATTATGGACGTCCACTAATGATGGTATTTTTCAGTTTTTGGATTTTGTGTTTCATTGAATTGTAAAGGTCAGTGAAGGGGTAAATGGACACCAGAAGAAATGTGTCCCCAGTCCCATAATTCAGGAATTATGCCTAACTTTGTGTTAAACACCCAATATTAAGCTGGAATTTCTCTTCGAGGTCATGGACATTTCCGTTAATCAGAAAAATGTGGAAAAAAATGTCGTGGAATTGGTAGCGTTCGAGGTGGGTGCTTGGAAATTTATAGGATGAGCCTTTGTATGTTCCAACAAATTCTCGGGATACCCTACTTTAAAAAGAAATGAAGGACGTCTATAAGGGGGGGGGGGAGTCTGGACTAAAATGGACACCATGTGGACAGGGGGTTGGGGTATAATTTGTAGAGGAATTTTCGGGGACGTCTTTTTTAATGATCCCTGCCAGTTGGGATTTTAGTTTTTTTATTTGTATTATTTTGGTAACTTATTATACAGCCGACGCCGGTGGTCGAGTGGGTTACGTGCTTGCCTCTCGATCCTAATACCTTGTTCCCACTAGCACATTTGGATCTAGTTTGGATCTAGATTCTCAGTTGGATGCAGTTGAGTGTTGA
>JAQGBW010004517.1:0-13626 GCA_034698625.1 Julus scanicus
GACAATTGTGACAAAGGGGTGGGTGGGTGTTTAAAAAGAGGCAAAAAAGTGTGACATAATTTATGGATCACCCCTTAAAAGCACCTGCGATTACCCCCGTCGATTACCTTCCCCCTCCCCCCCCCAATTATTTTTTGATAATTCTATATTCTTTATAATTTTATCGGAAAGAAAGTTTTAAGTCACTTCAGGACCCAAATCTTTTTTCCCGAATGCTATTCAAAATTTCAAATGTTAAAAAAATATAAAAAAAAATTTACCGCATATTTTTTACCGTTTGAAATAAATTTGGATTGTGTGATGTCTCATTACCGAACCACCCCCACCCCTTGGTCACAATTGTCACAAAAAACAAACAACTCTCCCACCCCCTAGGTTTGACATAATTTTTGAATGAACCCTTACTACTTTTGCCCATTTGGTGTATTTAAATTGGATCTTACGAGGGGCGGTCAAAATGTCTTGCATATTCGTATATTATTCGAAAACCGGATGTCGTACAAAAAAACTGAAATAGCCATGGTAAAGAGTAGTAAATTTGGTTTTAGGTGACTACATGGCGCCACAATTCATGCAGAATTTCGAACAAACTATCAAAAACAAAATGGCGCCTCACTTGAGTTCACGCGTGAGGAACAACGAGTTGTTATTCGTTGTTCATTGTTGAAAGGCATGAAATTTATAGTGACATGTTAGTAGTTTATGGTGACAAATATGAATCACAAAGTTTCACAAGAAAGCGACTACATTTGGACATGAATGAAGTTGTGCTACTGCATGACAATGCGTGTCCCTATTCTGGGCATGCCCCAGCCCACAAAATCAACATGTTTGGTTGGGAAACATTGAAACATCCGCCATACAGCCCCAAACTTTCACCAAGAGACTTTCATCTCTTAAGTCCACTTAAGGAACACTTGAGTGGTCAAAAATTCTAAACAGACGATAATGTGAAACTTGTGGTTTGGCAATATCTGTATAGCCAACATAACGCATTTTACGAGATTTTTATAAACAATCTCATTTGCCAAAAAAACTCGGGTTATACATTGAAAAATAGTACAATTTCTACTCATTAAAATGGCTATTTCAGTTTTTTTGTACGATATCTGGTTTTCGAATAATAAATGAATATGCAACACTTTTTAACCGCACCTTATATTAATAGAGATTTTATTTGTGCCTGGATGTAATTAAAAAAATTGTCGAAGATACGTTCTGTAGGACTTTCAGATCCACTTTAATCAATATTTAGTAATGAATTGCATGCATCCAATTTCATCTTTTGTAAACATGGATCCTTAATTTTACTTTTCAAAAATCGTTTCATCAAATTTCGAATATATTCGAGCGTCTTTGATGATGAAAATATCTATTACTTTGATATTAGATACGCGACTGCAATTTCTCTTTAATTTTCTTTTTAGTATTATTATTATTATGCATTTTCATTACAACGAGAAGCTGAAATTTATTATTTTTTTGTAACTTTTTTGTTATTATCGACGTCTTTTCCATTTTATTGATATCGATCATTTCTAAAATTGGTTCTTGTGGCAGAACTTTTAGTTGGAAAAGTATATCCTACATAACTGTTATGCCTTCATATTATCTAAATATGCTTATTAATTTAGTCAGATTAACATCACTGTATTTGCTGTAAATCTTCATTATTCCAATTTTAATCCTGAAATCTTTTAATATTGTTGCTATAATAAGAGTATCTAAGGATCTAAGCCGAACATTTTTTAAGTTAAAATTTTGGAAGGTAAAAACGCAAATTTTGGAAAATAAAACGCAAATTTTCGAATGTAAAAACATAAATTTTGGAAGGTAAAAACGCAAATTTGCTAAGATGAATTCTCCTAATTTGCTAAGGTAAAAACGCACATTTTCTAAGGTAAAAGCGCTCATTTTTGAGGTAAAAACGCGCATTTTCTAAGGTAGAAACGCAAATTTTCTAAGGTAAAAACGCCTAATTTACTAAGGTGAAATCTCCCAATTTTCTGAGGTAAAAACGCAAATTTTTGAAGGTAGAAACGCAATTTTTCTAAGGTGAAAATGCAAGTTTACTAAGGTACAACGCTAATTTGCTAAGGTAAAAACGCACATTTTCTAAGGTAAAAGCGCTCATTTTTGAGGTAAAAACGCGCATTTTCTAAGGTAGAAACGCAAATTTTCTAAGGTAAAAACGCCTAATTTACTAAGGTGAAATCTCCCAATTTTCTGAGGTAAAAACGCAAATTTTTGAAGGTAGAAACGCAAGTTTTCTAAGGTGAAAATGCAAGTTTACTAAGGTAAAACGCTAATTTACTAAGGTAAAAACACGAATTTTCTGAGGTAAGAACGCAAATTTTTTAAGGTAAAAACGCAAATTTTGAAAAGGTAAAAACGCAAATTTGCGTAAGTAAAAACGCTAATTTACTAAGGTAAAAACGCTCATTTTCAGAAGTAAAACGCTCATTTTTTAAGGTAAAAATGCACATTTTCTAAGATAATAATGCAAATTTTCTAACGTAATAACGCTCCTTTTCTGAGGTAAAAACGCACGTTTTCTAAGGTAGAAACGCAAGTTTTCTAAGATAAAAACGCTAGTTTACTAAGGTAAAACGCTAATTTACTAAGGTAAAAACGCGAATTTTCTGAGGTAAAAACCAAATTTTCTAAGGTAAAAACGCAAATTTTGAAAAGGTAAAAACGCAAATTTTGAAAAGGTAAAAACGCGAATTTTCTAAAGTAAAAACGTAAATTTACTAAGGTAAAAACTCTCATTTTCTGAGGTAGAAACGCAATTTCTATTTCACCTGGGCCTATAAAGGCCCATAAGTATATGGTCAAAATATTCCAACCCAAAATTCTGGGCCCTTGATGAGGCCCAAGATACGGCCTTGGACAACATGTTAAACTTCTTATATGTAACCTCCCTAAACTAATATATTAAGTCCTTTTATGCTGAATTCAGTCAACAATATTAATCAATGAAGCTTAAAATAATACGAAAATGATCTTATTTTGAGATATCGCCATGTTTTATTTCATATTTTTTTTTGTTTTTGCTTTATGAAATGTAATGGTCAAATTTTTACGACAAGGTTTTATGTGAGCTTGTGTTGCGTTTGGAACAAAGTGGGCAATTTTGTTTGTATCGTGACGTTTCCTCGCAGTTGAAATCGTCTCTTAAATTTGTCTGAATCGGCAATCCAAGTCTCCAATAATTTCATATTAGGCGCATTTTATGGGGATGTTGCCGAAGACGGTGAAAAGTGTATCGTCCTAATCTAATGTAAAATCTAAACTGGATCTCCCACATATTCCACTCTAATATGAAATATACTCGCTATTGTTTCCAACAATATCCACGACGTTTTCTTCATCCAATATAAACGAATATGACATTATAAAAACTGCGAACGATCCATTGCGAAAATATAAAGCAACCGTTTTTGGTGTGTATTAGATGTTCTGTTTACGATGGAACGGAGCAAATGGAGAAAAATAAAAGAGGTTGAAATTGGACGGAAAAAAGAAAGACGATGAATAAAATAGGGGGAGTAGAAAAATCGAAAGACAAGAGTATGAAAAAAAAAATGGAAACCCATTATAAAAGCAATGAGAATATCGCTACCCCCACATTGAAAATCCATAACGCTATTGCACCCCCTGGAATCGCTTAGAATGACGGTATGGAGACGATATTGCAATACCAAACACAAGTTTTGTATTTCACAAATTTGATATTTCATATAAATGTTTGTGTTTATTCGAAAATTCGGCTCTTTGGTGCTTTGTTGAAAAAGCATTTAGGATTTCGCAATGTGTTTTTTTGTTTGTTTGGGAAATGTATCATTTTATTTGAAGGTGTATTTTTATTTTTTGTAATATTGTTGCATATTTCTAATGTGTGAATACTTTATTTTATTGGTATATAAGCACATCATAAGTTCTCCCCTTTATGTTTAGGGGAATAATAATAGATGGGCATGTACAGGATGATTTCCTAAAGACATATTGATAAATACAAAATGATACCAGAAGATGATAAATCTAACCAAAAAAGTATTTATTTCTTGAAATCAAAACATTACCTGTTTATTCTTGCTGTTAATGACTGCAGGGTGGCCACAAAAAAAGGGGAAACCTTTTTCATAAATTCGTAACTTATTTGTTTTTTAATCAAAGCTAGCAAATACAATTTTGTACAAAACATGTATTTCAATTTGTACTCGGTGTCCTCCATTCATTGCAACACATGCCCAAGCGGCCAGATTTCAGGGTCTTAATTAAGATGGATCACAACCCTATCCTTTTCAATGTGTCAGACCTGCGAACATACTCACAGTTGAATGTGGGAGGTTTGGGTAGGAATGAGAATTGTTTGGGGTGGCTTGATGGATCAGCAAGTGCATCATATTGTTGTTTTTCACTTTAAAATGATAGATTTTTTAAAAATTAATGTACAAGTTTGAAAAATGTCCGTTATTGTTACGCTGCCAGCAGGTGGCAGCATAGGATAGGCAAGTTGTAAGTGCAATAATTCAAATAATTTAATTTAAAAAATCTACTATTTTAACTATTTTGCTGATTTATAAAGCTATTTTAAGCAATTTAAATCTTTTTTAGTTTGACTGTGAGTGTCGTTGCAAATTTTTCCATTGAAAGGGATAGGGGTGTAATCCCCCTTAATTCTTTCACATCACGAATTTTTTGTTTTCTAGCATTCTTTGTATTAATTAAAAATATTCATAACATACAAAATTCTTTATTTCATTTTAAATAAATGAGTAAACAATTTAATGATATATCACCACAATTTTAATTCCTCTTTAATGTACCTTAATTAAGCTGAAAAGGTTTGAAAAATATTGCCATAAAGGTTATAATTGATATAGTTAGTTTTATAGAATAATAAACTTTGTTTTTCAAAATGAAATATAGGAATGTAATGAAATCTGATAGCAGTTTTCGTATAACTCATTTGCTGGGAAGGAACATAATATAAATTGCATATAACACTAGTGCCTACGTATATGTAATTTTCACTTCGCAAATTTTGGCTAGATTTATGCCCTCGCTTATTGCCTAAAATTTTGCATTGTTTGGAGTCGAGAACTGCTGTTGCCACGCTCTTTAATAACGAGCTTGACATGCTCGTTTCACAATTTCACCGTTATTGAAAGAAAAAAAAATCACATTAAGCTAATTCTCGACAGGAATTCAAGGAAGAATTTTTTCAACACAAGCTAATCAGCAGGGGATGTGCTGCGAGCAATTTTTATGAAGTTATGCACTTCTCGAATGTGGAAGAAAAACGGTATAGACACAGTTAACCCTCTTTTTTTACGTCTTAATTTAAACGTTGGCTGGATTTAATTTTCCAATAGGGCATTCTTCCTACGTGCGAGTTATTACCGTTAGTGCAGAATTGTAATGTCAACTCTTTAGCGAGCAATGAGATTTCGATAAAAATAAATTACCACCATATATAATTAGGAGCTGCAATAACCTTGGTGACGGTTGGGAATTTTGAACTTCTTTTAGCAATGGCACACATCAGGGCTTTACTTATTCAGAACATTTTGCGTGGATAAGGAAAACATGTTTGTTGTTTGTTGGCGTTTTTACACGATTTTGGAATAACAGTCCAGAGAAATATTGGGAATGATATCATTTTTTAATTAGAAAATGTATCTTTATAGTTACTTACAGTGAGTCATAAAAATGTAGACCCTAATAAATAAATATAAATAAATAAAAAAATTGAAACTTCGTGAAAAATGCTTTCATTTAAATTAAATTTGTCACTTCCATAAAACAATAATGTAGGAACAAAAAAACATCTTCCGGACATACGACAAATCTCGGATTTTTTTTCGTTTTTCAACAAGACGAACATTTTGAGCACATTTAATAATTCAATTTTGTTCCTACACTATTGTTCTATGTAAGTGCCAACTTTCATTTAAATCTAAGGATTTATCACGAAGTTGTGATTTTTTTATTGGGTTCTACTTTTTTATGACTTCCATTTTACATATAGTACATATTTTACTGATATGATTTCCAGAGATGACATGTTAAGCTGTAAATCTAAAGCCGGGTCTCCACCAAGACGTACATGTACGAATAAACACGTTTTTACAAACATGCAAAAAAGTTTGCCCTCCGGATTTGCTTCAGCCGCCATTTTTTAAATATTATCAAAATTGTGCAGCTATTAGACATTTAATAGGTGCACAATTTTGATATTTATATATAGTATTTATAAAATGGCGGCTGAAACATGACTTCCTAATTAACCGCATTAACAGAATGTTCACAACTATAAGATTTAAGAGAAAAAAAAAAGCTGGATAGCGGGGACTTTTGGTTCACCCTGTATATAAGGTACAATTATGTGATGGATATACCAAGAGATCTACCTTTTTGGTATGCAGTTTTCCATTATATATTTTAATTAAAATACGAATTGTTTCATAATGCATAATTTAAATACCTTACATACCGGTATTCTGAAAGGATTCTTCAATAGCTGTATGTCTCCTGCTTTACAAATTCATTATCTGCAATTTGAAGTACTTCAGAAAAGAAAAAGAAAACTACCTGATGATGGTTTAGATGTGCGCTTAATTAAGAATTTATAATATCGCTAGATATAAATAAAGAAAACAATTAGTTTAAAATTCAAAGTATGATACATTTATTTACATCCAAATCTTCAACATATACATAAAAGTTCTTCGTTGGACGCGCTTAATCATATCAAACATGCATCAAACAGTTTCATAACACTCAAAAAAACTGTTCAGATGGACATACCGTCAATACGGTTTGAAAATAAAAAAACGTCAAGGATTAATTTCCATAAATTTATGAATTCAATTTGCAGTGAAATGTGAGAATGCATTTATGCGTTATACTGTAAACAAACTGGCACACGTTCAGTGACAATTTCTTGGGAAATCTGATTTGAACACGTGTATCCATAACTGAAACCTTTTCGTATATACGAGAGGCGGTCAAAAAGTCTTGCATATTCGTTTATAATTCGAAAACCAGATGTAGTATAAAAATACTGAAATAGTCAATTTGATGAGCAGGATATTTGCTATTTTTCAATATAGGACATGATTTTTTTGCCACAATTATCCAAACGTTTGATGAGATTGTTTTTTACAGTTACAGTTTCGCGTCCATTCTTAAAGTTTAAACACCACATCTGTGTCGTACTTTGTGAAACACATTTGTCACCATAAACTCCTAGCATTTCACTCGGTTTGATGCCTTTCAACACTGAAAAACGAATAATACTTCCTTGTTCCTTTCGTGTGAACGCTTTCAAGTGAGGCGCCATTTTGTTTTTAAAAGTTTGTTCGAAATTTTGCATAAATTTATGGCACCATGCAGTGACCTAAAACTAAATTTCCTGCTCTTTAAAATGGCTATTTCAGTTTTTTTGTACGACATCTGGTTTTCGAATAATAAACGAATATGCAAGACTTTTTGACCGCCGCTTGTAGAAATATCTCAAGGAACTGAAGGTCCTTATCGTTACATTGCAAGATTGTTATGAATTTGAAGACCTTTGGATTTATATGATAACATGTTTGATGGCCCATGTTTGGATACCGTTTTCATCATAACATTTTCACATGTTTCTCGCAAAGGAAATTTCTTGTAATTTTGTAGATGGTTTTAAAAAAGAATACCTAGAAAAGCATCGTAAATTCACAGGAACAGTAATGGAAGACAAATTTAAATTCGTCTATAAAAATCCACCTAAATGGTGCTTTTATGAATTATGTTTGACGCCTGCAAGCTTATATTTCGTTTTATGGGCTCATAAGTATGGCGACATGCCTTCTTCTGAGATTTCTGTGTACATTTCAGCAATTCATGAAGATGGATTATTCTTCTGTTATGGTAGAAATTTACTTTGTGAATTAAAGAAGAGCTTGACAACAGATGGACGAGTCCATAATTTGTAAACTTACATTCTGTTATGTTAGAAACTAGAATGGGCATTCAGTTTGTGTGATTTTAAAAACTAATCTTTAAAATTGAGACAAAATGTCCAATCAGTATGTTGAATAGGGTGTCTGAAATTAATGTGTTAGATGTATTTCCGACGTTTAATTATCGATTCCCAAATTACAAAATGACATTTTGGTTTCTCGTATGTACTCATCCCTGCATAGCACGAATGTATTGCAGGAAAGCTCACAAATTGGAATATAATGGCACAAAAAATCATTTTGGGAAACCAAGATGTAGTTTATAACTTGTCAATCGATAATTAAACGTCTGAAATGCACCAATGGTACTTTCAAATTAAAATGTGTGCCCAATGGGGCCATTCAAAAATGACGTCTCCGAAATTCCTTCAAAAATTCCCCCCTTCCTGTCCACATGGCGTCCACTATAACCAAGACCCCCTCCCCTACCCTCATAGACGTCCCTTAATCTGTTTTAAAAGTAGGGTGTCCAGAAAATTTATTGGAGCATACAAAGGCCCATCCTATAAATTTACAAGCACCCAATTCCACAACATTTTCCCAGATTTTTCTGCTTACTAAAATGTCATGACCTGGAAGGGAAATTCCAGCATAAAATTGTTGTTTAACACAAATTTATGCATAATTCCCGAATTTCCCGAAGTTTTAAAACTTGAAGTTCATTTAAGCCTGGGGACACATTTCTTCTGGCTAACTAATATCTGGACCATTGACCTATTCGTGAAACCTTATTTCCCTGTGGATTGTGTAAATAATCAAGGTTTTCATGTTTGCATGAAATATCCCTCAAATACACAGATCTCTTCTATGCAAATGAAGCCTTAATTTTCAGCTTGGATTAACATTTGAGGCCACCAGGAAGCTTACAATTTGGATTAATGTACGGTAAAGTTGTTGTGCAGGGTTATACGGGTTCGAATGGGAAGCCGCGGGAATTAAGGAGATAACTTTTTTTTTCTCAACGTGGTAGGCCTAATGCAGCGCAAACGCATTGTTTGTTCTATATCTCAACTCAGTTTTAAGGCTTGATTTTAATCCTAGGCAACGCTTTAGGGATTTTGTAATTCATCATAAGTATAGCGATGTTCTTTCCCCGCAACATATGGTTAGTAAACATGATTAGGGCATAGTGGGGAAATGGGCTTGTGTAGATTGATGCTAGCTCTTGCGAATAACTTGAATCAACAACAATATTTAAATCTTCGTTTTACAAAGAAAATGATAGGTTTTTGTGTTTTAAACATGAGAATTGAATGGGCCTCAAATGCCATAAGAAAGCCTCCAGATTTCATTGTGTGATTTTTGATGCTCAAAATACGGGTATTCCTCAACAAAATGGAGAATATGGCATGGAATTGCTATTTAGGACTACATTCGCTGTATAAATATTTGTGGGGGTGGAATTATCCTCGAATGTTAGTCTTATTCCAGTTGAGTAACCCCTGGTGGCGTATGGCCATTTAGCAGTGCATTTCAAAAATGGCCGCCACTTTTTACTAGAAGTGGTTGTTTATTTTTCATACCAGAAGGTGCCGAATTGGAATAAAAACGTAATTGCTTTAAGGTCCGGTTCACATGTCCGATTAATTGCCGATCCCAAAAGGCGTTGTTTTTAATTGGGTAATTAAAAAAACTAACATGTGAACTGGGCTTTAGAGTCAATGGAATAGCCAACTTTGAATAATTTAGTTGATGGAATCTTATTCTAAACTGAAATGATGATATGTGTATAAGTTGTGTAGGTTTAAGCAGTTTAGGTTTGATAGTAAAAGTTCATTATGCCTAGTACACTATATAGGAAACACGAAACAGAAATTAAGTTTCTGCAAACCAAGTTATCCAAACGTGGTTTCGTGAACATGTTTCGATAAACAAGTTTGTCCAAATGTAGTTGTCCACTCAGGAACTGTTTGCTGGTCAAGGTTTGCTCCATAATAGGGTGAACACAAAAAACGATAGCGTGTGGAGCATGAAGACCTTGGTAGGAGCGCCTTGACCAGGAAACAATGTTTCCTTTTATCTTCACCGCCTCTTGAGCGATCACCTAAATGTTTCATGGAAACACCTTATTTGGTTAAAAGTCTCCTGAAATTTGATTGCAGAAATCTGGATGAACATTCACATATCGCAAACATATTTGTGAAACCCTGTTTCAGTTTCGTTTTTCTTATAATGTGTACTAGGCACTAAGTTCCGCCTTTATCTTGAAATAATATTATTTGATATCTAAAAATTGAATAGAAAAATTGAATAGAATTTCAAAAATCACCTGATTTAATAATGATAAACAAATATCGAATATCAATACACCTGTGGTGTTCTCAATGCAAAGTATGTTTTTTTTTTTTTAGAAAAACCAAAATCTCTTTTTTCAGAAAGCAAACAAACAAGCAGTTGTTTTATCTATAAGACAAAGGAAGATTTATTTATTTCCCTATACGTTGTTTCTTTTCATGTTTGTCAAAAGGTATGCCAAATTTTTATACACCAAGTCGTTAAAGAAAATATTTAATTTGACATGACCTCATGGGTCGCAGAAACAATGCTAAGAGGTCAAGAAGGAGCCTATTTAAACTTCAAAAAACAAACTTTAATTCAATTTAACTTAACTTTAATGTCAACGATGCTATACTCGTCATTTAAGTTGTTTCCTTTTTTAAATCTAGACATAGTTACTTTTTTTCCAATTTGTTCTGTTGTGTCCATTGTTGAAAACCGTTGTTTAAATTTCCCCAGAGAAGACTTAGATGCCTGCATACAAGAAAAAAAAATAATTGCCGTTGCATCGTTCTGTTAATTGCAAACCCCACTTGGTTTTCTTGCCCAGTACCTTATTAATTTAGTTTCTTCTTCAGACACAAAAGCAATTATTTCCAGGGCGGGCATTGGAGAGTCTGTGTATCTAAAACGCATTTGATGAAGCTACATTAAAACCAAGATTTTTTTTTCTTCTCCATCGTTGTTATTACGAGGCTAAGTAGCAGTCGTCTATTTGTTAGAAAATAATTAGCTAGATTCCTCTCTGCATTTTCAAGATACCGTGCTATTTGGAAAACGTGCATGTTTTCATTTAAAAAAAGTGTGTAATGCGGAAATGGGGCATGAGACACTTTTGTTTTAACTGCAAATGGGCCATGTTAAACGGGCCCGTTTAACCCCGTTAAGTCGCACAAAATGTTGCAGATACAAGGGAGGTAACGCGATTTTTCTCGCCAAATCTCGTTATGTCTCCATGCGGCACTAGTGCTCATTTTCCCTAATGGCGGCGCATCCGACCATTTCAAATTTCGTAGCATTTATGAGGTGATGTTTAGCAGAAGAAATTTCACGGGGATCGAGAAAAACGCGAGTTAAGCTGTCTCTGGGGACATTTTAACGTCAGCCATAGTCATGTTGTTCATCTGTCTTTTCTCCTTTTTTTTCCACCGCACTACGCCAAGTATTCAAAGCAGAGCTAGCTATATTGCGTGTGAAATGACGAAACTTCACCGTAATGGCCTCTGATGTTTTGCTTCATGTTGCATCAAGGTTATCTCGTTTCGTAACATTGGGAACCCTGGTGAAAAAAACAATGGAGATTTCTATTGTTATTTGGAAGGTTGTTTTCTATTGGTTTTATTGGCTTCAATTGTTTTCTGTGGTTTTCTATTGTTTTCTATTGTTCAGTCAAATACTTTCCATAAATTCAGACATATTTCTTTAAAATTTAGTGTTGGTTCATTTGAGAATTTAAAGTATGGAAACTACCGATAACGTCGAGTTTAAATAACTTAAAGGTTGAAATGAATTTTTAACACCTGCCTGTATGAAAATGTTTTCCATAAATACGTGAAATAATTCTGATATACTATTTGAAAATTTAGTATCAACAGACAATGAAAGACAGCATATCATTCTTGCCTATTTGAGAATAATCTAATTTGGGTAAAATGCCCATATCATTGAAATAATCGATATTAAAATTTATTTGGAATGCTGGAAGCTTTTCTTATGGATAATATTGTCCAATTCATATTTCATTTCTGAATTCTAATATCATCAATTAATGTGATTTTTAGAAAATACATCACTGTATTTCGGCAATGAGTTTTAGAAATTAAATGGAACAGATTCTTCAAAATTGAAATGTGTACCTATCCAAATCAGATGTTACCAGCTTTGCAGGCGTCACAGATAACAATAAACACCAGAATATTGCCTCCATTATTTGTATATTTGCAAAGATATACCTGTTAATTTTGCACAAGTAAAACACAAGTAAAAATCTCTACTCTTCATCTCCAACATTTGTTTCATTTTCTGCATTTGGCCAAAGAAAGAAAAGTGATTTAATTCAAGTTGTGAGGAGGCAGAATGTTTGAAAATCCAAATTTAAGTCACCATTTTACCATCACCACAATAACTAAGTACTGAGAAGTGGAAACTTTTCAAAGATTTTTCTATTTTGTTTTTTTCTTTAAAACGAATGAAACTTGTGAGCACCTGTCTTTGTTTGGCCAAGTCAATACATGTATAATTCAGGATTTTTGCAACAAGAACTCACACGTGGCACTTGAATTGATATCATCGGCTTTCACAACATGTTTGACATGTTCGCCAACTAGGGCCAACCAAAATCCACACCAGTCATCTGATAAAACTTCACATTGAATGGACGAAAGAAATCTCTGAGATTCTGAATTGTTGAGTTGTCTACCAGAGGATGTGTCCTTCCCTTGGTTTTTCCAAGACAGCGTGGGCTGCCATTGCCCTCCGACTTCTTCAGACAAGGAAACCCTTTGGTTTCGTTAAAGTAGAAGTGATTCTCTGTGACGATCTGACGGATCCCAAGAAAGGCCTGCACCTTGGCCATCTCTCCAGCAGGATCCTTGATCAACCGCTCTCCACTCACAAAGTGGAACTGTTTCAAGGGAAAACACTGAAGCCAGTGCTCCAGATGCCTGGCATAAACTCCTATCTTGATGGCACCCCAGGAGGTGTCTACCAGACCGGTGGCGTTGTTGAGGAAGGCCAGTTCATCGAAGGATTTCATGTGACGTCGTTTACTGACAGTCTGGGCGTAGTCGGATATGGCTCTTGTCACTGGATCCCTCACCACCACCAAAAGTTTGATGTCACGGTCCATGCTGTCGCGGATCCGGCGAGGAACTTCTTTTGTGACAAAGTAGCTTGGTGTCTTCTCCATGGTCAACTGACTCTCCAGCGTTGGTGGCATTTGCTGCCTGAAATAAAGAAAAAGAATGGTCAGTTAATTAATTAGCATTGACTAAACACATCAGTTCCCAGCTTAATTTGGGAACCCTTGGAATTTGAAATAAACACTTAGTAGTGTATCTGAGTTTGTGTATGGAAAGTGTATCGACAACCATTTTTCAGAAATTTGCATATACAGGGTGGGCCAATAAAAAGTAAGCCACCCTGGTGAAAAAAAAACAAACAATAGAAACCAATAGAAATTTCTATTGGTTTCTATTGTTATTTGGGCACTTTATTGATTTTAATTGTTTTCTATGGTTCATGT
The DNA here is from genome assembly GCA_034698625.1 of Julus scanicus. Lineage (NCBI taxonomy): Eukaryota > Metazoa > Arthropoda > Diplopoda > Julida > Julidae > Julus > Julus scanicus. The sequence goes on from JAQGBW010004517.1 coordinate 13,534, forward strand.
ATTGACTTCTATTGATTTCTATGGTTTAGCTGTATTGACTGAACAATAGAAAACCATAGAAAACAATTGAAACCAATAAAACCAATAGAAATT